>PVJX010010993.1:0-55059 GCA_004027295.1 Dolichotis patagonum | reverse complement strand
TTCTTTAAAGCTGAGTAGTACTCCATTGTATAAACATACCACATCTTTTTTATCCATTTCTAAATTTATGGGCATTTAAGTTGTTTGCAAAATTTGTATGTTACAAATTGTGCTGCTATAAACATGGGTGCACATATATCACTGTAGTATGATGTTTTCAGTTTTTCTGGGAATATGCCTAGAAGTCAAATAGCTGGGTGTAGTTTTATTTTGCTTATGGCTATTTGGAGTTGTATATGCTTCACTTATATGTATGTCCATTTTCTTTCTCATGTTTAGGAAATTTTGTCCTATATCTTCTGTAAATATTCTTTTGGTAACATTTGTGTTGTCACCTTCTTTTTCATTTGCACCTATCAAACTTATGTTGTTTTACTTTGCATCATCATGCAATGGTTGAATTGTTAATTCTTGATTCCTTGTTATTTTAAAAGGATTTTTCCTTTCCTTTTTATTTCAATCATGTCGTTGAGTTCTCGAAGTCTATCTTCACTTTCATTGAGGTGGTTTTACCAACTTTCTATGGCATTTTTTATTTGCTGGAAATATCTTTCAATATGTTGCATGCATCCTGTTCTAATATTCTTCATTCACGGTTTCCATCTGTTTGCATTGTTCCTCAATTTTTTCAACTATATCTTCTTTATATATGTTCAGTATTTCTTATATTACTTTTGTTTTTTCTTCTTTTTCCTGGGAGATTATTTCTGATCTGAGTTCCTTTACAGCTTCCTGAAGTTGTTTCTTTACTTCAGTTGATATCACTTCAGTAGTTTCAGGTGTATGCCTCACATTTTCTTCTAGGTCCATGTCTCATATGCTTCTTTGGGATGGGTTTTAGTTTGTGATTGCATTTTACTCTTTCATTTTGTCATTTTTCTGTATTCCCATAGGGAAGCTGAATGCAAGTTCTCAGTTGTTTCCTCAGTTGAGAATATCCATACTGCAAAGAGTTTCCCCAGTTGAGTAGAGGCCATTAGTTAAGCCCTACCATGTCCATAGTGGCACACATAGCTTCCTCACATGTGGGCCACATGCGGGACAGGCCTTGAGAACACACCATGACTTACTCTAAAGCTTCCTGGCTGCTTGAGGTTGTAGCATGGGACTCTACTAGGTTCTGAGTGGTGTACCAAGGCTGAAAAGGTAGAAGAGGTATGCTATGCAGGACATCAGCTCATGCATCATGGTGCACCAAAGCTCCACAGCTGTCTAGGATCACTGGGTTTGCACTGTCAGACTCTGAGCCATGTGCTGAGGCTAAATGGCTAGATGCGATTCATTGTGCATACTTTCGGCTCAAGATACTGTATGCTCACTGCTGCTTAGGCATTCAGGGGTCCTGGGTGGCAACCTTCAAGACCCCAAGTGTCCTGCCTGAAGGTCCTCCATTGACTGAGGATGCTAAGTGTGGCTCTATCAGGTTTCAAATGACATACTGAAGCTTCATGACTGGATGCAGATTGCTGTGCCAGCTTTTGGCTCACAACACAGAGCACAGCTGGCTCCTCTTTCTCTGTAACTAATGTTTTGAGAAGTATGTTAAACAGAAATGGTGACTAAAGACATTTTCCTGTTGTCTCTGATTTGAAAGGGAAACATTTCTGCTTTTCTCCTTTTAGTATGTTGACAGTTGATATGTCATATATGACTCATCAGGTAGGCATAGATGGCGTTTATCAGGTGTGCGTATTTTATTCATTTTTTTAAAAAATCCATTTTATTTGAAGAATAAAAAGAGTAAAGAAGAAGAAAAACTACAAAATTTCAAAACATATTAACATTGTTCTCTTTTTATCTTGAATGAGTATTGAATTTTGCTAAATGGGTTTTTTTTTTGCATCTGTTGAGATAATCATGCGATTTTTGTCCTTGCTTCTGTCCATGTGATGTATTATGTTTTTGTTTATTAATTTGCATATTTTGGACTACCTCTATACCTCTGGAAGGAATTATAGTTGATATGATATTTGAACTTTTCAATGATTAAGTGCATTTTGTTTAGCAGTATTTTACTGAGGACATGTACATCTGAGTTCATTAAACAGATTAGCTTGTACCACTATTTTTTTTTTGGTTGCATACTTTTGTGATTTTAGAATCACAAGAATGCTTGCTGCCAGGAATGACTTTGGGAGTACTGATTCTTTTTCAATTTCAGTAAAGATTTTGAAAAGTACTGATGGTAGATTTTATCTGAAGTTCTTGTAGAATTTAGCACTGAATTTATAATGATCTTGGCTTTCCTTGGTTGTGGGGTTTTTTTAATGTTTTACTACTTTTTCAAATTTACTGGCTTATATTGGCTTACTCAAAATTTTTGTATCTTCTTACTCAGCTAGATTAGTTTGTTTTAATCTAGGACTTTACACTTTTCCTCTGAATATTTCAATTTACTAGAGTACAGCTTCTGAAAGTAGTTACCAATAATCTTGTGTATTTCAGCAGAATCTGATATGGTTTCAACTTTTTAATTTCTAATTGCATACATTTGGGTCTTTTTTTCCTCATTTAGTTAGGATTCACTAGGGATCCTGCTATTTGTTTGAATATTCCCAAGACCCAGTTTATCAATTCACTGATTCTTCATAGGTTTTTTTTGTCATGCTTTCGTTATCTTTCAGGTATTTATAATTTCCTTCCTCATATTAGCTTTGGAGTTGAATTTTTCTTGCTTTTCTAGGTCATGAGGTGGATCACTAAATTGTTTGTTTGACTGCATTCTTTCTTTCTAAAGTGGCAATTCATTGCTATGAACTTCTGTCTATGACTGCTTTAATTGCATCATAGGTTCTGGTATTTCATATTGGCATTATCATTTGACTGAAGAAACTGTAGAAATTCTTTTCTGACTTCATCTGTAATTCATTGATTATTCAAGAAAATATTGAATAATATTTCAATGAGTTTTCATAGTTTACATGATTTCTTTTGCCATTGAATTTTTGTTCCATTGCACATGATCTGACAATATGCATAAGATGATTTTCATTCTTTAGTATTTAGTGAATCATGCTTTATTGGGCAGTATGTGGTCTCTTGAGGAAAGTCTCACATGTTGCTGAGAAGAATGTGTAGTCTCTTGTTGTACAGAACAGTTAAGATACATATCTATTAAGACTATTTGTTCAAAGGTTTGGTTTTGCTCTGAATTTTATTTGGCTATTGTTGTTGATTATTTTTTCTAGTTGATTTGTCCATTTGTGACAGTTAGAGGGTTGGGATCCTGCAATGCTATTGTATTTGTGTTCATCTGACCTTCATATCCATCTGAATTTCATATCAGACGAGATCGGGCGCGTTCAGGGTGGTATGGCCATAGACCTGAATTTCATATCCATTAGCTTTTGTTTCACTAGTATCTGGTGCATATTTTATAAACTTTCACTGTTACTATTGAATTGGTCACTTAGCAAATATGCAGTGAAATTTCTGTCTCTTCTAATCAGTCTTAGCTTGAAATTCACTTTGAAATTAGGATAGAAACTCGTGGCTTTTTTCTGGTTTCCCATTGCATGTAATATTATTTTTATATCCCTTTCTTTTTAATCTGTGAGTACCTATGTGAATTAAATTTCTTTATTTTATACTAAACCATATTTGGATTTTTTTTCCCTTGGGACATTCTGAAATCTGTGTCTGTCAAAAGGGGAATGGAGACCATTCATATTGAGAGTTATTATTGAGAAAGGTATTGAATTGATCCTGCCATTGTATTATTTTCCTGTTTCTGGTTTCATTTTCCCCTTACTTAGCTATTTGTTCACCCAGGAGTATTCATTCACTTTTACATACTGGCATTTTCCTCTTCATTGTTTCTTGTTTCTGTAAAACTTTGTTGTAATTCTGATTTGTGGGTCAAGAATTTTATGAGGTTCTCTTTGTCTTGAAAATAATTTATTTCACAATCAGTTAAAGAAAAAGATTTCAGGACACATAATATGGCCTTGGAAAACATTCTTTTTTAGGGTTTGAAACCTTTTATTCCAATGCCTACTGGCCTTTAAATTTTGTGTTTGGAAGTCTGCTGTTATCCAAATGGATTTACTTTTGTATGTGATTTGTCACATTTCTCTAACAATTTTTAATATTTTTGTCTCCCTGGATGGATTTCTGGAATTTTAAGTAGAATTTTGCATGTAGAAATTCTCTTTTGGTCTTGGTTTTTGAAGATCTATATGTCTCAGTTATCTGTGTATTTATTTCTTTTACTGTATTTGGAAAGTTTTCTGCCACCATTTCTGTGGACATTTTTTAAATTTTAGTTTGAAAAACAATTCCACCTCCTATGTCAGTTTAAATTGATTTTGCATCACTTAATATGATCTGGGTTTACAAACTTTTGATTTTGAGCTTATCATATCATTTACACTTTTAAACAAAAATTTCATTAAATAGTGATACTAACTTTTTAAAATTTTCTACTATCTATCTTGATAACTACCTATAATGATAGATTGCAATGATTAGGTCTGTTAAACTCCATGCATTTTATTTCAAGAAACATTCCCAGCGCTTATTTACCACAAAGCTAGTATTCTTGTTTTATTGATTTTTCCACATCTCATATGCCTATAATAATTTATATATTTAAAGTAAATTTTTCAGGCTTGATATAAAAATGAGATATATCCTAGAAGAAATTATTTGCACTTCTGAAAATAATTTTTGTATTGTTAATATTAGTTTAATTATTAATTTTCTGTGGTTTCTGTAACCAGTTACTACACACTTGGTCATTTAAAGCAATAGAAATTTATTGACACACAATTCTAGAAGTTAGAATCTCAAAGCAAGGTGTCAGTAGTCTCATGATCACTATGAAAGCTTTATGTCAGTGTCATTTCCTTGCCTTTTTGAATTCTCTTGACTTTTGGGATAGGTATCCATCAACTCTATCATTTCAGTTTGTTTCTATCATACATAGCTTTCCCTGTTGTGTGTCTGTTTCAAAATTCCCCATCTCTCATTCACTTATGAGGATATATATGATTTTATTTCCTCAATAATCCAAGATTAAAGATGATTTGCTTTTGATAGTACCAAGGATTGAACTCAGCACTTCATATTAAGCATTGTGTTCTGATTGGTTTTTTTGTTTTGTTTTGTTTTGTTTTGTTTTGTTTTGTTTTGCTAAGTTTTGATGGTGTCTCACCAAATGACTAAATTTACAAGACTGAACTCCAACATGCTATCATCCTGCCTCACCCACACAGATTTCTGAGAATATAAGCATGTAACACTGTGCCCAAAAGATGATAATCTTAATTGCATCTTCTGCTGTATTACAGAAGATTTACAACTTACGAGGATTTCTTTTAAATATTTTCTGGATCTTCATTTTTTAGTTTATTATAATCTATACATCTGACTTTTTTGTAATTCTAATTCTTATTGTATCCAAGGTAAATGTTCTCACTCCTGCATTATTTTCATATCAATCAATTATCATATTTTTATTTCTTAAAATACTATCTTTTTATCTGAAGTAATTTTCATGTGGGAATAATCAGTTTTTGCCATAACTTTTTGTTGTTTCTGTTGCTGTATAGCATCTGTGACATTCTTGTATAATGAAAATTAGAAACAGGGATTTTTCACATTTTTTATGTTTCCCTTTGTAATTTTTTCAGAGCTATACTAGTCATGGCTTTTTCTTAGATTATTATTTCATAGGTCTCACACATATTTGTTTGCAAAAGTGTTCTAAGTTACATAAATATAGGCCTTGACTTTAGCCTTCCTCATTGTCTATTGAAATGCTATTAGAATGCTATCATATTCAAAGCCAGGAAAAACATTCCATATAAACTTCTTAGACTCATATACAGAAAGCTGAGTGTTGTGTTATCTCTTTATTTCAGTCCTGTTTTAGACTGATTGTGTTGCCATAACAACATACCACAAAGTATTCACATATAAAAAACAGAAATTTATTTCCTATATATCTTGAAGTTAGGAAACCCAAGATTAAGATGCACATAGATTTAATGTCTAATGAGTGTTTATTTTACGTTTCATAGTGAATGTTTCTAATGTGTCTGCGCATGATACAAAGATTAACAGAGTTCTCTGGGGTCTCTGCTATAAAGGCATTAATCTTATAAATAAGAGCCCACTCCTGATATAATCATCCCTCAAATGTCTACCTCCAAATATAATCACCTTGGTGGTCAGAATTTTGACATATGGATTTCTTTGTTGAACTTAAAAATTCATTACAGTAAAAGACACATTGATACTAATCCCCCGTAAAACAATCCTCTCACCCTGAACATATGAACTTTGGAGTAAGATATATTTTCCGACAACTTCCAGCTCTTTGTAAACATCGGTTCTCTTTGAAATACTGAGCCCCCTTTGCTTTTTACTAAACTACTACTCTACACCTCACTTTAAGCTTAAATCACATTTCTTACAAGAATTTTTTCATGCTGTCCTGATACTGAGTAAAATATTCTGCCTACTTGTACATAATGTACTTTGTACTTACCTAAGAGCAGCATATATTATATTAGCTTATCATGGGCTACCTCACCTACCAGACAGTAAAAGACTAGAAGTAACTAATTATTCATATTACTTTATCTAAATCTAGCTGCTACCTAGCATCACTAGGATATAAGATTGTTTTTTGAATTGTCATTATAGAATATCACCTAAAGGAATTCTTTGATCCAAGGGTGAAAGTGAGCTAAATAAAGGCACCGATTCCTAACCTACCACTTCATAACAGCACCCAAAGAAAAAAGTGTACAATTGAATATTTAGATGAGTTATAATGGAAGAATACTTGAACTCAATAGGAGAAAGATAAAACCCAAAGATCCATGACCACAGCAAAATAATGAAAAATGAATCCTGACACCTGCCATCCCATCTCCACATCTGGGGAAAGAGAATCTCCCTTATGCCACTGGAAAGGTGAAGAACAGAATTACAATGAACTCAGCACAGATACTGACAATACCAGCTATTGGAAAATCTCACAACCCTCACCGTTTGGGCCACCCTTCTTCCAGCACTAAACATGGGTACCTGTCACTGATAAGGTGAAGAAAGAAATTTGTGATTCTATTAGCACCTTCACACTCAGATGTATTGTGGGAAGGTGTTGAGCAATGTTATGGTTCCAGCTTCCTCTTCAGCCCTAAAGCACAAATTAAAAAAAAAAAAAACAAGAAAAACTTTGTCTGGCACTGCTTTAAGTCATGTAAGGAATTCAGATGAGTGGAATTTTGTCTGTCTCTAACTGCATCCCAATTTACTTGATCCTGGAAGAAAATGCAGCTGAAATAATCAGGGAAGAAAAGCCCTACTTATTTCTCTGTCCCCAAACATATAGCTGAAATGGGGCTTTGAAGTCACACTCCAGGGTAGGTATTTCAATAGTAGCAGGAGAGAGAAGCACAACTACTTTTGGCACCATAACAGTGTGGTTCCTATTGCTGGCTCAGTCTGGGTATTTAACTTATCATTTACTGCTAAATAACACTGGAAATTGGCATAACAGTGGTTATTTTGTTATTCCTGTCGTTACTGCCCCAGCCTCTACCACTCCATACTTAGATGATAAGTACTTTAGGCCCTTTACCACTACTTAATGCAGTCAATGTCAAGGCCACTTACAAGTAACACACCCAATATCAATAAGGCCAGAGAAAAAGTCTCTCACTTAAAGTCTTTGTATTGCAGTAGCAACAAAGTGACCAACTAAGACTACTCTCCATACCACAAGTATTTTAACCATAACAGTGTACCACTTGAGCATAATTTACAAATATGGTGAGTGTCTAACTCATATGATGAGAGTTGAGCCCAAACTCACTGTCTTAGTCTCTTTTCTTATAGATGGAACAAACATCCAACACTCATAACTTAAGAGGTTTATTTTGGGGCTGGGGATTTAGCTCAGTGGCTTAAGCACCTGCCTGGCAAGCGCAAGGTCATTGGTTCAATCCCCGGTACCAAAAAAAAAAAAAAAAAGAAAAAGAAAAAGAGGTTTATTTTGGCACTTACAGGCTATGGTTGTTTTGTTCCAGAGAAGAAATGACATAGAAGAGTGACATAGAAGTGAAAAGTTTTATACATCATGGAAGCCAGAAAACAAAGTATAAGAGAAGATCTAGAGAGGGAAATAAATCATTCTACATCATGCTACCAGTGACTCACTACATCAGGAGGTCCCACCTCCTAATAGTATGTCAGCTAATGCAACCCATAATCCAGTCATCTTCCAGAACATCCCCCATTTTCATTGATGAGAGTTGATAAGCATCATTCTTGATCAAAATCATAACATTATGCCCTTAGCAGTGAACAGACTCAGTTATAATTGCATGCAAAATGCATTTACTTCACCTCTAAATCTAAGCCTAACCAATGTCTTAAACATTCTGGAATTGCTAAAAAGTCCAAGTCCAAATTATCATCTTAGACTCGAGGGAAACTCTGAGCTATGAGATCCTATAAAACTCAGAAGGCTATCTTTCCTCCAGTGAACATGGTTAGCCCCTTTGTCTAATATCAGGTGGCTGAGTGTCTTTGTATCTATACTTGCAAATTCTAATCTGTTCCATTGATCCTCAGGTCTATTTCTTTGCCAGTACCATGCTGATTTTATCACTGTGGCTTTGTAGGACAGTTTCACTGGAGGAAGGATATAGCCTCTTTAATAAATGGTGTTGGAAAAATTGGCTCTCCACATGCAGAAGACTGAAACTAGATCCATGCCTAAAATCATGCACAAAATTAAAGTCTAAATGGATCAAAGACCTAAACATTAAAACAGAAACACTAAATCTACTGTGAGATAAGGTAGGTAGAAATCTTAGAGACATAGGGATAGGCAGAGACTTCATGAACAAAACACAAACTGCATGGGAAACACTTCAGAGAATCAACAACTGGGATCTCATATTATTGAAAAGTTTCTGCACTTCAAAAGAAATCACCATCAGAGAGAAAAGAAAACCCACAGAATGGGAAAGAATCTTAACCAGCAACCCCTCAGACAAAGGACTTATATCAAGAACATACAAAGAATTGAAAACCATCAGGCCCCCCAAATTCAAAGACCCTCCCCAAAAAAGGGCATCTGAGATGAACACATTTCTCAGATGAAGATATAAAAATGGCAAACAAATACATGAAGAAATGTTCACCATCACTGGTCATTCAAGAAAGGCAAATTAAAGCAATACTGAGATATCATCTCACACCAGAAAGAATAGCTGCCATCAAGAAATCAACAGATAACAAATGTTGGTGAGGCTGCAGGGAAAAAGGAACACTGCTCCACTGTTGGTGGGAGTGCAGACTGGTGCAACCACTATGGAAATCAATATGGAGAATTCTCAGAGGACTAGGAGTGGAAGCTGCATTCAACCCAGCTATTCCCCTCCTGGGTATTTTCCCAGAACTGATATATGTGCACCTATGTTTATAGCTAAACAACCAAGATGCCCATAAACTGCAGAGTGGATGAAACAGATGTGGTATTTTTACACAATGGAATACTACTCAGCTATAAAAAAGATGATCTTGAAGCCTTCATAGGCAAATGGAGTCAACTTGAGACCATCTTCATTAGTGAAATAAATAAGAATCATATATATAAATATCACATTGTATCTCTAGTGTAAATAGTAATAAGAACTGTAGGACTAATAAAACCCCAAATGCATAATTGCTACTGGAAAAATATCATGTTGTTTCTCTAGTGTAAAAAGTAATAAGAAATGTAGGAGTAATAAAAACCAAAATGTGTAATTGCTAACGTAAAAAAGAGAGGAAAAGAAAGTACTCTAAATGTATAATTGCAAGTATGTTTAAGTGTGTAAGATAGATGACCATAATACTATTTTTGTTGGAATGTTTAGCAGAACCTTTCACAGTCTCAGTGTTTGAATGTCTACTTTGTTTGCTTTAACTTTGTAACTTGAACAACTATTTCCAATGATGAGAGTATGTAATGTATCAAGTGGTGATTTCTTAGTGTTTTTGGGTTTTGTTGTTGCTGTTGTTGTTGTTGTTGTTGTTGTTGTTTTGGGGGTTTTTTGTCTGTTTGTTTTTGGTTCTTTTATTTTTTTCCCCTTTGGAATTCTGTATTGTTGCTACCATTGTTCTGTTTTGTCTGGTTGGTTTTTTTCTTTTTCTTTTTCTCTTTAAATAAAATTAAAAAAAAAAACTCAAAAGGAAAATTAAGCACTTACAAAATATGACAGCACAGTTCATTAGATTCCCATTCCAAATGGAAGAAAATAGGGATATAGAAAGAGAGTAAATCAAAGCAATATTAAAATTCATCAAAGCTTAAGTTAACATCCATAACTCTATATCCAGCACCCAGCACCAGTTTTGGCAAGATATGAATTCCAAGTGGCATGTCCAGTGTCTCTTTTTGACATTTCCATTTGCAGCCCTCATGGTGAATTATTGGTGTTTCTTCTCATTATCATTTGTGTTCTTCCACTAAATGTTCCATGTTGCTGATTTCTCCAACTTCCTGTGTTTTCCATTGGACTACAGATTTTCCTGTTACATTTTCACACACTATTATATCTGGCCCACAGTGCTCAGCTACTCAGGCCTTATCAAATAAGAGTGGAACCTCTCCAATTTCACCACTTTTACATGCTGCATGTCCATATAACCATCACCTGTGGTTTTTTTCAAGATCTCCCACCACCAGGCCCAGCATCCCAAAACATCAGTGGATGCAAAGGAGGTCCCTGAAGGCATAACTGGGCCATGCTCAGAGAACTCCAAGTGGCTATCAGGGGTCTGAACTCAGGCCAGGGAGCTGAACATGTGTGAGTTGAATCCCAGAACACAGGCAAAATTTGGAACATCACTTCCATTTGGTAAGACCATGGCCAGCATTCCAAATCACCAGAAGACTCATGGGAGATCCCCATGGGCATAATGGAGCCATCCCCAGTGACCTTTGAGGGGTTAGCAGTTGCCTGCAGTCTGCAATGGCAGCCAAAAGTGGGCCAGGTGATTGCCAGCATATGGAGGAAGCTTCAGAACATCACCTGAAAACAGGAAATATGGGAAAATGACAAAAAAAGCCAAATATAATCTCAAGTTTCCAACCCAACCCAAGCATGCATAGGAGACACAGACACAGAAGAAAATTTAAGCCATACACCTGAAATTCCTGAAATACAAAAAGTGAAATGAAGAAACAACACCAGGAAGCTCAGATCAGAAATAATCTCCCAAGTAAAAGAAGAAATGATAAATGTAATGAAAGAAATGTGGAACACCTTTAAAGAAGACACAGTTAAAAAGTTAGAGGAATAAGGCAAAAGGACGGCAACTGTGAATGAACAACATAAGAAACAAACAGAATGCATGAAGCAGACTCAAACAGATATACAGGAAATCAAAAATTCCATCCAAAGTTGAGAAAACTGCCTCAACCGAAGTGAAGATAGAATTTAAGACCTCAAAGACAAGATTGCAGCTAGTGAACAGGAAAGGAAGACTCTTTTAAAAATAACAAGGAATCAGGAAATAACATTTCAACAGCTGCAAGATGATGCAAAGAAAAACAACATAAGATTGATAAGTATAAATAAAAAAGAAGGTGACAACACAAATGAGAGCAAGACGCTATTTCTGGAAGTAAAAGCTGAAAATTTCCCAAACATGAGAATGGAAACTGACACACAGAGCACCGAAGCATATAGAATGCCAAATAATGATAACCAAAAGAAAACTACACCCAGACGTATAATAATCAACATCCCAGAAATCCAACATAATAACAGATTATTAAAAGCTGCTAGAGAGAAAAGAGAGATTTCCTATAAAGAAAAGCCTATCAGAATCACAGCAGGCTTCTCAACACAAACAATGAAATCAAGAAGAGCATGGAGTAAAGTATTTAAAATCCTAAAGGAAAACCACTTCCAACCAGATTGATGTACCCTGAAAAACTGTCCTTCAAAATTCATGGAGAAATAAGATACTTCCAGGACAAAGAACAGCTGAAGAATTTCATGATCAACAAACCAATGCTGCAAAGAATACCAAAAGACATTCTAGATAAACATAGGAAAAAATGACTGAGCAAGGCAGAAAATTAAACAGAGTGGAAAGGTAAAGAGCCACCAGTAGAAAGACAATATGCCAAAAGTAAACTAATATATATCAGTTATAATCCTTAATGTAAATGGCCTAATTCACAAATTAAAAGAAACAGACAGGCAGAATAGATCAAGAAACAACATCCAACCATATACAGTCTATAAGAAACCCATCTAACCCAAAAGGAAACTCATAGACTGAATGTCAAAGGTTGGAAAACAATACTCCATGCAACAGGATCCCGGAAAACAGCAGGGGTAGCTAATCTGTTTGCAGACAATAGCACTTCAAACCAAGAATGTTCAAAAGAAATAAAGAAGGTCACTACATATCAGTTAGGGGGAAAATATTTTACAATGGAGTACTACTCAGCTATAAAGAAGGATCATGTTAAGGCCTTTATAGGTAAATGGATGCAACTTCAGACCACACTCATAAGTGAAATAAATCAAACTCACATGTGTAAATACCATACAGTCTCCCTAGTGTAAGAAATGGTAAGAGTACATAAAATGCAAAATACTCAGTAAATACAATGAAAGGATAAGTATTTGCTTAAAGAGGAAAAATAATATCTCAGGGAAAATGAGGAAAAAGAAAAAGGAGGGGAAAAGAAAAAATATCTAAAATCATATAAACACACAGGATAGCTAAGATGATTGTGTTACAAATTCTGTAAGTACTTTGAACAAAATAGTTAACATTCATAGGATTGGAACAACTGTGAATATAACTGTATGGTGATCTGAGAAACTCTTAAAGATTATTATGTAAAATAACAACCCTAGTTTTACACCTATCACCTTGTTTTGAAAGCCTATATTGTCAGTGTTTTGGGTTCTTTGCTATTGTTTTTTATTTCTATTTTCTGGTTTCTGTTTTTCTAGGATTTTTGTTTTGATTTCCCTCTAATACAGAAAGGATAGATATAAATGTAGAGATTCATACATGCATAGAACTTCTAAACAGTTTATGACAATTGATAACATAACTCACAATGAAATGCACAGCTACTTTGAAGAAAAAGAGACACTAAAGTACCCAGTGCTGATTCCCTAGCCTCATGATGTGAAATCCAGCAATACTATTATTCTTTTTTCAGAGTGATTTTTGTCTGTTTTGTGTTGTTTAAAGTCAAGATACATGAACGTATGGACAGCTATATTGAAGAGAACAAGAAACATTATGGCAGCCATTGTTGACTTCCCTATTGTCTGGTTTTGAAGACCTAAAATGCTTTCAATATCGTGTTGTGATCAGTTTAATATATTTTGTTTTGTATGAATTCATTGTGTGTGAAGATATGGACAACTAATTAGAAGAAAACAAGAGACATTATGGAAACCACTGTTTATCTCCTGTTGTCTTGCTTTGAAATCTGTTTCTCATACATTGTTTTCTTCTGATCTGTTTTGTTCTGTTTTGTTATGGTTAATTTTATCCTGTTTAAAATAAACTTAAAAAAATCTGATACCACTTAGTCAATCAGCTAGGCAGTATTGGATCAAAGCTCCAGAGGCCATGAAACACCTAGATTACCAGGCACTGTGAACTGAAACAGAAGTTAACCCTGGGATCAATTTCCTAGGTAACCCTTTTTTAAGCAAGTTTCTTTGAAACTCTTTACTCAAAACAAGGTCTTAGACTTTTGCACCCTTGAATCTTTGAAGTGCAGAATCTTGCTGACTCCTGAGATTCCTTAATGGAACCATATTATTTTCCCAATGCAAATTATTTTGCTCCTTTTTAATGTTAATCTTTCAAGAAACCATGTTATTTTTGCTCCAACCTTGCATGTGCTTCCTTTATAGCAAAACTAGAAAACTTTTAACATTCGGATTTTGGTTTGTATTTTCAGTATAAACATGGTTAAATGCCACCAACAGTACCCATACCACAACCTGAACACTGACAGGATTGAAATTTCCTCATCAGGCTTATTATCCCACTACCTTTAATCATAGTCTCATATAAAGTTTCTGGATATGAAAAAATATTTGTACACTACCTGCCAGAGCATAACAATATGGCTGCTCATCCAATTGTCAGAGAGGTCTTTATTTCTAATTGAAACATTCTTGGGCTGGCTTTTACTCTGTACAATTCTATGAACATTGTGCTATCTGAGATCTGACCAGAATTTTCCATCAAGGTTCGTCTATTACATTCCATCTTTTTTTTGTCTGCCATCTCCAAACTTTTACCAACTGCTCTAGTGATCCTGTCCTGAAGGTTTCTAATACCACATGGTCAAGTATAGCCCTGGTGATGACACCACTTCCATGGTACCAAAATCTGTCTTAGTCTCTTTCCTTGTGTTGTGATAAAATACATGATACCCACAAGTTAAAAGAGGAGAGATTTTCCTAAGTTCATGCTTACAGTCTGTGCTCAGTTGGCTCAAGGTTGTAAATGGCATGACAGCAAGATATACCAGGGAAAAAGTTGTTTATGTTGTGCTGGCCAAGAAGCAGAGAGCGAAGGGTGGAGATAGCAAGAGGGATAGACGCTTCCAGATCATCCTCTCAGCGACCAAATTCTTCTGACCAGAAGTCAACTCTAGCACCTCCCTGATCCAATGCTCTGGCAAAATCCCTATCTCTAATCTCATGAGAATTTTGATAGAAATTATAGATCTCAACCATAGCACTAATCACAGCCAAAGAAGATACAGGGAAAATACTCTATTGCACACAGTGCTAATTAATCTCAACATCATTTAAAAACCTATAGTACAAGACAAATATTCAGTAGAAGGCTGATTACAATATCATGTAATACAAGTTGCAGACATATTCATTGCACCTAATAAGCATGTCTACACATAACAATACAAAAAATATGAAAAAAATCATTTCAGACTCCTCCTGTCTCTCTCAGACAGAATCTACCTTTCAATAAATTCTTCCTTCGGTTAACCTCCAATATTCCTAGAATTCATTGTTTTATTTAGAGAGCAGGAACTCAGTAATTCAGTCACCTAGCAGATTGGGAGTTATAATATTTCTCTTATATTATTTGGATCTCCATATGTCATCCCTGTGCCATACATCCTATATCATTTGGAGGTCTCCTATCAAGATAATTAGATGGAGGTAAGAGTTTGCTTTTCTTTCATAAATTCTGGATTGTGACTCACTTAAGTAAACAACATTTTTTATTCTATAAAATTTTAAGCGTTTTTTTCTTACACACATTGTTTTGTTAAAATGATGGTAAACTAAAGGTGGCAACATGGAATAATGATGTTTCTTTAATGGGACAATTTATTCTTGTTTTTTATATATTGTATATGTTGTATATGTTGCACATGTTGGACTATTTGCTAATTTCACTGGTGTTCTTTGCTTGACTTGTTAGACAACAACATTAGGGAGACTAACATAGAGCACCAAGTAGGCATTTATCTATCACTTATAGAACTTTAACAAACAGTTGTTACTCTGTCTGTTATTTAAAGCCTTAATAATCACCTTATTAGTCTTCTACACCAGCCACCACACTCTTCAAAGCAGAGGATGGGTTCTCCAGCACCTTCTGATGAATTCCCATTGAAGCCAATGACCAATGGATAGTTGAGCAGATAAGTAGTTGTATTCCTTTGTGGAGACCAATTTCTGGTTGTGTCAATGCAAACTGAGAGGACAACAACTGAAGGGTCATGTACAAGGATACTTTCTGACAGATAATCAAAAGTTCTTCAGTGGAACCAGAGTTCTAACAGTGTGACTGGGTAGGCAGCAGAAAAATTTCCTCCTATTTTTTCTACCCAAATTAACTCATCAGCAAGGTGACAGGTAGATCTTTCAGTGATCTTCTGGTCTCCTTTCTCTCAGTGACCAGAGACAGCGCTATTAGAGGAGTTTCTTAAAGCCTCGACTGAGAGTTTAACTACAGATTTGGGCTGTTCTCTCAATGCTAGTAAGATAGAAAGTCCCACTCAAATTTACTGCCACCTGTCAAGAGGTAAATTTACAATCATCTTGTCATTATTTTTCCATTCCATCCAGAAATCAGGCTAAACAGCTTGTAAAAACTGTTTGCCTTTCATGCAGGAAAGCAACTATCAGGAGAATGATTTATGTTTGTGCCTTGTATATGCTAAGATTAAGGAAGACATTTTAGTCAGCCTTTCTTTTACTTCATGTGCATGTAGAAGACTAATAAGGTGATTTACAAACATATGAACTGGGATTGCTAGGTGATGGGTATAAGTTTAAACTGTGAGCTTCAGAGATGTAGAAATCTATAATGACCTTGTAAAAACCATACTCTTGTCTAGCTGCTAAATGATACTTGGATGGTTATAGAGATAATAATTTTCATCCTAGAACTCAAGGCAGAATTTCTCCAAATCACTTAATTGACTATCTCTAGAAATGTTGTCTTCACAATCTAAGAATCATTCCAAATACTTCCAATTCACTCTGGTATTTGCCCTCATTCTCTTTCAAAGAATTAGAAAGCATTGAATATGTGCTAAGAATTTCATACTTCTTCAAACTATGACTATAACAGTTGTGATCAATTGTAATTTTTACTTTTTAAAACACTTGCTGGAGCTAACAATTGACGTTCCTGCAGAAGATAGGGTCATGAGCTGGCATTAGGTGGCTAGTTGGAGCCAGCCCATATTCTTGTCCATATTCAGATGGCTGCCACCTGCTCTGGAGTGGGTCATCTCAAGAGATATAAGAATGAGGTTACAAATAAAAATTAAAAGGATATTGATTTTAATTTTTGTATTTTGCTAGGGACACAATGTAAAAATCTTTTATTCCTTTAGAATGTATTCTTAAGGACTGGTGGAAGTTTTACCCTCACATATTGAAAGAGGGTAGTTTATTATATTTCTGCACCTATACATGGCCTGCCTATCCCTTAGAGCCAAGATGAAATGCAGATTCATTATGCTGCTATTTCACAACCAAATTTGAACTGTACAACAGAGGAAAAATGGTCAATATTACCCTGTAATCAGACTTTCTTTGCATTGAGAAATAATCCTTACTTTTGTTGAAATGTAAATACAAGCCAACAGAAAACCAGAAACCTCTGGCTCTTTAGGTGTCCACTATCACTTAGCTTGTGGCTACTCTTCCACAACTTTTGGAACCTGAAGATGAGGTTTCTAAGACAAATTTAATCAAAAACTCACCCACTATTACTGATTCTGAGGCTTCCCCTACTTGTGCTTTTAGTCCTGGGGTTTGTGCTTCTAACTCACACATAAAAATTCCATGAGACTATATCAATTCTTATCTGATTTTGTTCAACCTCCTAACTAAACTATCCCTTATATGAAGTAAATGGGGAATTTAGAACAACCTGCATTCATGTGTCCTTTTGTTTCTGTGACCTAAAGCAGATCAGTCAATATCTAGGAATGTTTTCAGATAACCCTTATAAGTACTTTGAGGTCTTTAGTAGACTTAGAACTCTGAACCAGACTGGAAAGTTGTATTGCTACTCTTAAATCAAAAATTGACTTCTAATGAGAAGTGATGGGTACAGGCATTACTCTGTTGAATTTCTTAAATGCATTAGATACATTGGATATATATTTTTAGAGTGGGTTTAAATAGAACATAGCCAAGACTGCTGTATATCAAAATTATGTAGGTGACTGAATAAAGAATCCAAAATGTCCTAAAGACCTTTCTCTCCAAGAGCTGAGATTTCTTATGGAATACTATCTGCCTCTGCTCTAACATCACTAAGCATGGTGTGTATTTTGGTAATCTCTGTAGTTATTTGAGAGATTATTTCTGGTTTCATTTTCCCAGAGCCAAAAAGAGGCTAGTAACCAATCTGACATGCATAAAAGTTAATAATGAAAGAAGAAAAAAACCTGAATTAAAAAAAAGAAAGAAAAAAAATAAGAAACACAAAGAAGCAAACCAAGAGTCCACTTCCAGGATTCTCTCTGTGTTCCACTCTGTGGAAACAGAGTCCTGAATCATGACACTATATTCCAGTAAGCCAACTGTTGATTTATTTTGGAGTAATAAATAACCTTAGCAGGAATGCTCCAAGAACAGACTCATTGGGCTTGCTATAGTCCAAGCAGTTTCCACTACTCTGTGCCCGCACTAAGAGTTGCTGGAGAATGCCAGCAACAGTTCTTGTTTCAGACTTATCTGGTCAGACTCCAAAATGGCTCCCAACCAATCAATGGTGGAAGGACTGAGTCCTCTGCACTCACCAACAGCCCATGAAGTCCTCCACATCCTCCACTCCCCTATACTGCTGTGTCCCTCTGCAGAGACCTCTGGGGTCACCAGCTGCCACTGTCACCATGACCACTCATCCCCAGTTTCTAACAGCTCCTCTCACACAGTGAATCCAGCTCTGGTTGAAGGAACCACCAGCCACTGCCTTCTTCTTCATTGAAATAGTTTTTCTTACTCTCTCTGTGGGTTTCAATTCACACTTAAGATTCTTCCTGAATCCATAGGACCCACTTCCTTCCTTCTTGTCTTCCTCATGATGGTATATTCCAGAATCTGGATGGTTACTCTCAGAGAGGCTATATTCTGTGCTGCTTACTGATATGCCATCTTCTCTGCTAGCTGTTTATATCTTTCTCCAGAGGTGATAAATCTCTTTAGGAGGCTGGCATTATAGAACTTTTTGATTCAAAATCATTTGTTAGACAGTTAGCCCCCAAACTTTAGTTAGAGCACTCTCTCATTGTCTTTGAAAAAGATTTAAAGCAGCCAATTAAATTATTTAATTATTTAATTTTCTACTTGGCAATGCAGTTGTCATCAATCATAACTTTTGTCTCTGAAATCATGTTTTGCTAAGGATTACAGATATGTCCTGGAAAACCTCTTGATTTTAATTGTGTTGCAGCACCTGAGATGTTTAGGATTTCATTCTTCCACCATTCCTGGAGTCACTCTTCTTTTTCTTCTCCATTTCCCTGCCCCTGAGAAATAATGCAGGTACATTCTCCTAAGATAACAACTTCTTAAATGATAACATAAGAGGAGAGAGTTTTGTTTATATCATTTAATATTTTGTGAGCAGATGGAGATGTTGACTAAAAATGGAATTCTATGCTAAGATGGACATTTAAGTGTATGTTTCAAAAATAGAGTCATCATGATTGTCATACTAAAATACTATGTATTGCTCTTGATCTCAAGTTCTGTCTGTAAATTGCATATCTGTTGTCTCTTAGCTTTCTGCAAGATTTTAACTTCTAGAGCAACCATAGTTGATACAAAATAACAGTTCTCTGCTATACTATACTTTATATTTCAAAGTGCTTAATATCCAGATGAAATTATAATAGTTGAAGTCACTGCCCCCACTGCAATACTAATGTCATTGATCATCTCTTTGGAGTGTTCAATATCTAAAGTTTAGAGAAGGGAAATAGAAAAGTAACTGGGCTAAGTGGACAGCAAATATTTTGGTCGTGGCTCTCCAAGGTTAACAAAGACCCAGGACATGAGGGATCCTTTCCCATGAAATCTTACTATTTTGGTGAGGCACTCAAGCTCCAGAGCAGGGATATTGCTGAATGCCAAAGGACGAGACTCAACAAGTATACAGTATGCCAAAGGAATGTGACCAAGAGGAAAATATCTCCCATGCATTTACAGAAAGCAACATAGTCAAGCAAGGCTGTAACTTATTCCAAAGGCCGACATTGTCATATGATATAACAGGCTATATATGTGGTTTCAGAGTAATGTCTGAGGAGACTTAACTGACATTGATAGTTAGAGGTTAATTTTAATTAACACAGGTCTCACTTTATCTTGGTCTTCAACAACTAACAGAAAAGTATAGCAAAAGATGTATAAAAACAATGACATAGTAATAAGCAAGATATAAAAAGGGGCTCCAGTTGCTTACAACTTCTGGTAATTGCCAGCTACACTGGTAGTTGACAATTGTTATAGGAAGTTAAGAAAAAAATTACAATACACTCTATAAAGTCATACATTAGTGGGGTCTAAGAGCCAATGGATTACAATTGCTCTTCCAGTCCCTTAAGAAAAATTTTTAGATTTTGTTGCATCCTCATCCTGCCATTCCTTTCTAGTACACATGCTTTAACTATGCATGCTCTCAATTCTCAGAACATTTGTATATTCTTGACTAGAAACTGTCATATTCCAAATGATCATGCAGATAGAACCAACAACAAATGTACTAGAATCTTTTTACTGATATCTACCTAATCAACTTTGTAAAAATCATTCATAACTACTAAACTAAAACATAACCACTATCTGAAATCCCTTAGGTTAACTCTGGAGAAGGTTCCTAAATGTAGTCTGCTATAGAGCAACTGTTCTCAGGTTGAAGCTGCTATATGGAAGATATGCTCCTTCTTCCCTTGCAGGAGTTAGGGATAGCTTTTCAGAGGGTGTCATATTGGATACATGTAAATTAGTTATAAATATTACAGCTAAACAGGGCTGTGCCCTCATCACCAAAGACAATTGTGGCTGGTGGCACATTCACTAAAGACCAGGCTTCAACAAAAAGAGAAATGACTGCACCCATAAAATTTACCTAGGGATGAAGAGCAGTCAATGATATTCTAAATAGGCATCACATTGATCACATTGAGGGGGACCAAAACCTTCCTAGCCAATTCCTTCCTGTAAAATCCTTGTGTGTTACATGTATTCTTACTACGTGACGTGCTTTCCCATCTGATCCCCTTACTTATTACCTAAGTGACTATACTGGTAATTTATTGGTTCACCATAGCTTTGCCCCACATCACATCCACCTGATGATTTACAATTGGATCAATATTACTTAAGCAAATATTCTTATAAGTTTATAAGTTGACTGTAATTTTGTCCAACCCTGAACCCCCCCTCACCTTGTGGCTTTACTCAATAAAATACCTTTGAAATATGGAGTCAGTGATCTACCCACTTTCCAGGACACCTTCTGTCTCTCTCAGACAAAAGCTATCTTTCTCTCAATGAATGCTTCCTACTCTTAAAAAATATGAAAAATAGGTAATATGAGAATCTCCAAAGAGAATAACTACTTTGTCACTGATTCGAAGATATTGAAATAGGTATTGTATCTGATAAATAATTCAAAAGAGTTAGAAATGTTTCCATTTGCCTATAAATGCTTCACATTAGAAGGCTGAAAAAAGAAGATTACATGTTTAAGTTAAACCTGGGCAAATTAGTGAATTTGAAAGATTCAATCTCAAAATAAAAGTATAAAGAAAAGGTTAGAGATATATCTCAGTGTAAATGCCTGAAGTTCCACTCCCAATACCAAAAATTCAAAATAATAATGTTATGGATATTCAATGAGATAAAAGAGAATACAAATAACATGAAGTTGAATAACAAAGGGGAACACAAGAGGTGACTCAGAAATGCAGAGAAAGTTGTATGAGTACTTGAAAAAAAATCAAACATAATTATAGGAAATGAAGTATTCAGTAAGTGAAGTAAATTCATTTGAAAGCCTAACAATTTAGATCAAGTAGGAGAAAGTTTTTGGAGCTGTATGCCAGGTTTCAAAAATTATAAAATTCTGACAGAAAAAATTCATTCAGAATGTAGAAAGCATTCAATATCTTTTGGATATTATACAATAATCAAACATCTGCATTATTTGCATATATGAAGGGGAAGACTTAAAGCTTAAAGTTATGGAAAAATATTCAATGAAATAGTACAAGAAAAATGTCATTAACTATGAAAAAGAAATGGAAACACATGTGCAGGAGGCTTACAGAATCCCACATAGATATAGCCAGAAGATCTTCAACACAATGTATTCTGGTCAAGGTGTCAAAAGGACAGAAAACAGAACCGTGAAATCTACAAAGAACTTTACAAGTTAACTTCAAGAGCAATTCCATTTTATTAACAGTAGCTTTCTTAGTCAAACTCTTACAAGATAGGAGCACATATGATGATGTATTTCAACTCCTGAAAAAAAATACCTGCTAACATATTCACAAAGAATAACTTTCAAATACAGAAGAGAAATAAAGACCTTCCAAGAAAAACAAATACTGAAGCTATTCATAAAAACCTGATCAAACTTAAAAAAAATTTAAGCAATTGCTACAACTAGAAGTGAAAGAAAGATAAGTACTATTATAATGACATGTGGAAATATAGGTCACACTGCAAGAGTAGATGCAAAAAAGAAAAATATAACAATATAAAAAATATCAATCCAGTAAAAAAATCCAGTCACAGAGACAAACGGAGTGTAAAAATAAACAATGTACAAGAAAAAGTGAAAAAACAAACACTAACAGAATGACAAGGATACATCCATCACTGTCCATAATAACTGTGAATGTTTATTTTATTTTATTTTAATTTATTTTATTTTATTTTATTTTATTTTATTTTAATTTATTTTATTTTATTTTATTTTATTTTATTTTATTTTATTTTATTTTATTTATAGTATGGCGGATCGAAATCACCACCACAGGCTTTCAAGGTAGGCGTTTATGCTGCTGGGCTAAATCCCAGGCCCAATAACTGTGAATGTAAACAGAACTCATTTCCTACTTGCAAGATACAGGTTAGTTGAGTAAACTAAAAAATAAGACTTGAAACTATGCTACCCATAAGAAACTTATCTCAGGGGTAAAACTACATAAAGACTGAAGGTGAAAGGATAGAAAAATAGTATTTCAAGTAAATGTATCTTTTTAATTTTTTTGTATTTTAAAGAGAATAAAACAAAAGAGGGCAGAACAAAGCAGATCAGAAAAGAACAACATAAGCAACACAACACTTTACAATAAGACAACCAGACATTAACAGTAGCTATCACAATATCTTTCTCTGCTATAGTTGATCATAGATTCAAATACAATAATATCAAACATAATACAATAGTATAAAACCATTCAAGACAAAGAAAGAATTACAGGACATTCTGAACCAAATAACTATGATCAATGGCTACTATATTATTTCATTTTCAATAAAAAGATTTGTTTACAATATCACATATATTTTTGATGATTTTTTTCCATTTTATTTTAAAGAGAATAAGACAAAAGAGTTCAGTACAGAGAAGATTGGAACTGGACAACATAGGCAACACAATACATAACATTAAAACAACCAGACATTAACAATAGCTATCACAATAATTCTTTCTCTGCTATAGTTGAGCATAGTTTCAAATACAATAATATTGAACATAACAAAAAAGTATAAAACCATTCAAAGTGTGAAAGAATTACAGGGCATTCTGAACCAAAAAACAGAGGATGATCAATGGGTAATATAATATCTTATTTTCAATAAAAATTTTTCTTTATACTTTTACACATATCCAAATCCCATTAAGACACAATGTGATAGATAGAACCAATGGAAATAGAAGCATAGAAGCTTGGTAGGACTGCTAAGAAGGACGGAATTAAATCAGCAATAGCTGTCATGTATTGTTCTCTTCAAAACAGATGTTCATAGCATCACACATAATAAAGTCAAATAAAACAGAATAAAAGCATTCCAACTGATGAATGAAAACATTGAAAGGCTTCAAAGCTATGAGATGGGGACTCATGATTACCATAAAATCTTATATACTCTTACCAACTCTGATACTTGGGAGACTATATGGTATTTACACATGTGAGTTTGGTTTATTTTGCTTATGAGTATGGTCTCAAGTCATGGCCATTTATTTATAAATAACTTAATGTGATCATTATTTATAGCTGAGTAGTACTCCATTGTATAGATATATCACAACTTTGTATCCATTCTGCAGTTGATGGGCACTTAGGTTGTTTCCAAGATCTGACTATTACAAATTGTGCTGCTATAAACATGGGGGCACATATATCATTGTGGTTGACATTTTCAGATCTTCTGGGAATATGCCTAGAATCAGAAGAGCTGGGTCAAATGGGAGTTCTGAACCCAGCTTTTTGAGGAATCTCCAGACTGACCTCCACAGTGGTTGCACCAGGCTACACTCCCACAAAAAGTGCAGAAGAGTTCCTTTTTCCCCACAGCCTCTCCAACACTTGTTGTTGGTAGTGTTTTCTACCTTGGCCAATCTTTCTGGAGTGAGATGGAATCTCAGTATGGCTTTAATTTGCATTTCTCTCATGATGAATGATTATGAACTTTTTTCATGTATTTATTTGCCATTCATGTTTCTTCATCTGAGAACTGTGTATTCATTTCAGATGCCCATTTTTGGATTGGGTCTTTGAATTTTGAGGGTCTGATTTTTTTTAATACAATGTAAGTTTTAGACAGAAGTCCTTTGTCTGAGGGAATGTCCATTAAGATTTTTTCCCAATTTGTGGGTTTTCTTTTCATTCTGCTGGAAATCTCTTTTGACATGCAGAATCTCTTTAATAAGATGTGGTCTCAGTTATTGATTCTGGGAAGTATTTCCCATGTAGTTTGATTCTTGTTCCTGAATTCTCTTCCTACCCCTATATCTTTGAGATTTTTACCCACTTTGTCACCCAGCAGATTTAGTGTTTCTGTTTTAAGATTGAGATCTTTGATCCATTTAGATTTTATCTTAGTACATGGTGATAGGTATGGGTTTAGTTTTAGTCTTGTACATATGGATAGCCAGTTTTTCCAGCACCATTTTTTAAAGAGACTGTCATTCTTCCAGTGAGCATGTTTGGCCCCTTTATCAAAGATAAGGTTGTTGAGTGAGTTTGAGGTTGTGGTTATATCTTTCAATCTATTCCACTGATCTTCAGGTCTGTTTTTATTCAAATACCATGTCAATTTTATTACTGTAGCCTTTTAGTATAATTTCAAGTCAGGGATTGTGATGCCTCCTGCCTTGCCTTTGTTGCTTACAATTGCCTTTGCTATCCTAGGTCTCTTCTGCTTCCAGATGAATTTTAGGAGTGATTTCTCTAAATCTATGAGGTATTTTGGTATTTTGATTGGGATTATGTTGAATCTGGATAGTAATTTTGGGAGAATGATGATTTTCACGATGTTTGTTCTTCCTATCCATGAACAGAGGATGTCTTTCCATTTTCTTAGGTCCTCTTCGATTTCCTTTTTCAGGGTGTTATAATTTTCCTTGTATAGCTCTTTTACTTCTTTTGTGAGATTAATTCCTAAGTATTTCATGTTTTTGGATGCTAGTGAGAAGGGTGTGGCTTCTCTTACTTCTGTCTCAGTATTTTTGTTGTTAGTATATAGGAATGCTGTTGATTTTTGAGTACTGACTTTGTATCCAGCTATACTGCTGAATTTATTTATTATATCTAGGAGATTTTCAATGGAGTTTTTGGTGTTTTCTATGTAAAGTATCATGTCAACTGCAAATAATAATAATTTAACTTCCTCTTTTCCTATCTTTACTCCTTTTATTTCTCTCTCTTGTCTAATTTCCCTCGCCAGTATTTTCAGTACTATGTTGCATAGGAGCAGTGATAGGGGACATACTTGTCTTGCACCTGAATTAATTTCTGATCTAATCCTTGTAATTTCCTCCCTTGAGTTGGATTTGGGCTTGGCTTGCTCTTATTTTTCTAGGTGTTTAAGTTGTAGCATCACACTGTTTATTTGTGTTCATTCTGTCTTCCTGATGTGGAAACTCAGTACAATAAATTTTCCTCTGAGTACTGCTTTCATTGCATCCCACAAAATCTGGTAAGTTGTGTTTGTATTTTCACTTGCTTGTAGATATTGTTTAATTTCTTCTTTAATTTCCTCTGTGACCCACTGATTGCTCAAGAGTGTATTACTCAGTGTCCATGTGTTTGTGAGGTTTTTGCAGTTTCTTTTATCATTAATTTCTAATTTCATGGCACTATGATCCCATATCATGGGTGGGATAATTTCAGTTCTTTTGCATTTACTTAAATATGTTCTGTGGGATAGTATATGTTCTGTTTCAGAGAATGTCCCATGTACTGCTGAGAAGAAGGTATATTCTGATGTTGGATGGAAAACTCTATATACATCTATCAAGTTCATTTGTTCACAGGTGTGATTCAGTTCTGTTATTTCTTTGCTGACTTTCTGTCTAGTTGATCTGTCCCTCTTTGTCAATGGTGTGTTGAAATCCCCTGTTATAATTGTGTTATTGCTTATTTGACTTTTCATTTCTGTTAATATTTGCTTTGTATAGCTGGGTGCTCTGGAATTTGGTGCATATATAGTTAAGATTGTTATCTCTTCCTCTTGAAGTTTTCCCCTAACTAGTATGTAGTGACCTTCTTTATCTGTTTGGATCATTCTTGGTTTGAAGTTCACATTGTCTGCAAACAGGATTGCTACTCCCACTTTTTTTTTGGCGTCCTATTTCATGAATTATTGTTTTCTATCTGATGACATTCAGTCTATGGGTTTCCTTTTGTGCAAGATGTGTTTCTTGTAGATAGCATATGCTTGAATGTTGTTTCTTGATCCATTGTGACAGTCTGTTTCTTTGATTGGTGAGTTGAGGCCATTTACATTAATGATTATAATTGTTATATATTGGTTTATTGTTGACATGTTATCTTTGTGCTCTTGTAGCTTTAGCTTTCTATTCTATTTAATTGTCTGCTCTTGGTGGTTTTATCTTATGTGTATCTAGAATATCTTTCAGTATTCCTGGTAGGGTTTGTGGTCATGAAGTTTTTCAGCTTTTCTTTGTCATGGAAGTATCTTATTTCTCCAGCCATTTTTAAGGACAGTTTTGTAGGGTACATCAGTCTCAGTTGGAAGTGGTTTTCCTGTTGGATCTGAAATACTTCACTCCATGCTCATCTTGACTTCATTGTTTATGTTGAGAAGTCTGCTGTGATTCTGATAGGTTTTGCTTTATAGGTGATCTGTCTTTTTTCTCTAACAGCTTTTAGTATTCTGTTCTTATGGTGGGTTTCTGGGATGGTTATTATTATGTGTCTGGGTGTAGTTTTATTTTGGTTATGGCTATTTGGAGTTCTATATGCTTCACTAATCCAAATTTCAGTTTCCACTCACATGTTTGGGAAGTTTTCAGCTATTACTTCTGTAAACATCCTCTTGATATAATTTGGACTATCCCCTTCTTTTTCATTTATCCCTATTAATCTTATGTTATTTTTCTTTGCATCAACTTTCAGGTGTTGAACTGTTATTTCCTAATTCTTTGTTATTTTTTAAAGATCTTTCCTTTCCTGTTCACTAGGTGTGATCTTACCTTCGAGGTCTGAAATTCAATCTTCACTTTCATTGAGGTGGTTTTCACAGCTTTCAATTGCATTTTTGATTTCCTGTATATCTCTTTGAATCTGCTTTATGCATTCGGTTTGTTTCCTATAGTGTTCATTCAGGGATTCTATCTGTTTGCTTTGTTCCTCTAATTTTTTAGCTGTGTCTTCACTAGATGTGTTTATTATTTCTTTCAATACTTTTATCATTTCTTCTTTTACCTGGGCAATTATTTCTAATTTCAATTTCTCTGTAGCTTCCTCTTGTTGCTTCTTTATTTCAGTTGATATCATTTCAGTCATTTCAGGTGTATGGCTTCTATTTTCTTCTATGTACATGACTGCCAAGCTTCCTTGGGATGGGCTGGTGATTTGAGCCTGCCTTTTGGTCTTTCCTTTTGTCATTTTTCTTTATTTCCTTTTTTTGTGGTGTTCCAAATCTTCCTCTGTGTGTGTCACAAAACTCTTCCTGCACCCTCAGCTACTGGAGCAGTGTCAGGTCCTCTGTAGGTACTTGGCTCCCTAAATTGAGATGCAGAAGTAGGATGTGGAGAACTGGGGCCAGAGAAACCCCCGGGGCACAATCCCCTGTGCTAGGGGTGTGGATATGAACTCAACCGCTTGCAGTGCTTGTCTTAAACTGTCCCCAGGACAGCCCAATTGAGCCCGGAGTTCTCGTGCAAGTTTCCTGCCTCCTGGACTTAAACAAGGCCACTGAGCATGGTTGACTGAGGTCCTGCAATCTGCTGGACCCATTGCAGCATCCTGGTAGCTCCTCAGGAACTCAAAAGCTGGAATGTAGCTCTCCAGCTTTCCCCAGGTCACTCAGACTCTCCTCCCACACACTGTACTATTGTTGCAGGCAGCTGAGTTGAAAATACTAAAGGCAGTGAAACAGGACTAGGTCCTCCAAGGAGCCAGTGCATAATTCCAGATACCTTGCAACCTTGGGGGAGACAGATACCTCCTGCTGTTGGCCAGGCCTCAAGACAAAGGTTCAAGGAAACGCATTCATATCCTAAGGACTGATATTCTAGATAGTTTCCTATCATCCTGAGGAATCCAGAAGTCACCATCCCAACCCCCTAAGGAAAGAAGTAAATGTATCTTAAAAGAAGCAGCATTGATGATTTTAAGAAAAATCATTTACAACAAACAAAAAATCCCTATTGCACAATGAAGGGATAAATTCATCAAGAAGGCATAACAATTACAAATCTATATGCACTTGTTGGAACACTCTGTTTCAGAAAACAAAACAGCATATTTTTGGATAAATATAAACATAGACCAATGGAACACAATAGAGAGCCCAAAAAGAACTCCATATATTTACAGCCAACCACTTCTGACAAACATACCAAAAGCATACATTGATATAAGGGAAGTCTGTTTTAACAAATTTGAAAAACAAGATATCCATAGGCAAAAGATTACATATTTGCCACCATTTTGCATAGAATAAAAATCAGGTCAATTTAGATCATGCAGCTTTGGTAAGACTTGAAATTTTGATAATGCTGGAGAAAAATGAGGGAAATATTTCAAGATACTAAATAAGAAAAAATGCTTCTGAATAAAGCTTCAAAAATACAGGAAGTGAAAGAAAATATTGACAAGATAACAGGTTAAAATGATTCTGAACAACAACAGAAACAATGTACAAAATGAAGAGAAATCTTACAGAATACAAAAATGCATTTGCAACCTAATTATTGGAATGTTAATACTGATAATACACAAATAATTCAAAAAATTAAAAACAACAAAAAGAAGTAAAACAATTAAAATGGGATGAATAGACACTTCTTGAAAATAATCTATATCATTAGTTATTAATGAAACACAAATCAAAATATACATCAAATACTATACAGTTAGAAAGACTATTATTCAAAACATGTTGGTGAGTTTGTGGAAAGAAATGCAGCATTTGTATATTGTGTGTAGGATTGTATATTAATTTTTTCTTAAAAGAGAAAAAGTGAAAACAACCAAACGAAACAGCAAAGCATAGCAACAATACAGAATTCCAAAGAGGAAAGAAAAACAAAGAAAAATTAAGAACAACAACCACAACACAAAAAAAAACCAAAATCAAAAACAAAAACATGAAGAAATTGCCACTTGATAAGTTACATACTGTCATCATTGGAAATAGTTGTTCAAGTTACAAAGTTACAGCATACAGTGTAGACATTCAAACAGTGAGACTATTAAAGGTTCTACTCAACATTCCAACAAAAACAGTAATATGGTCATCTATCTTACACACTTAAACACACATGAAGTTATATCCTTTAGAGAACTTGCTTTTCTTCTCTTTTTTACAGTAGGAATTACATATTTTGGATTTTATTACTCCTACAGTTCTTATTAATTTTTACACGACAGAAACAATATGACATTTACAAATATGATTCTTATTTATTTCACTAATGAGGATAGTCTCAAGTTGCACCCATTTCCATATGAAGCCTTCAAGATCATCCTTTTTTATAGCTGAGCAATATTCCATTGTATAAAAATACCACATCATTTTCATCCACATTGCTTTCTATGGGTATCTCGGTGGTTACCAAGATTTAACTATTACAAATTGTGCTGATATGAACATAGGTGCACATATATCACTGTGATATGAAATTTTCAGTTTCTCGGGGAAAATACCCAGGAGGGGAAAAGCGGGGTTGAATGGAGCTTCCACTCCTAGTCTTCTGAGAATTCTCCATACTTATTTCCATAGTGGTTGCACCAGTCTATACTCGCACCAACAGTGGATCAGTGTTCCTTTTTCCACACAGCCTCACCAACATCTGTTATCAGTTGTTTTCTTGATGGCAGCTATTCTTTCCGGTGTGAGATGATATCTCAAAGTTGTTTTAATTTGCATTTCTGGAAAGACCAGTGATGGTGAACATTCCTTCATGTTTTTGTTTGCCATTTGTATATCTTCATCTGAGAAATGTGTGTTCATCTCAGTTTCCCATTTTTGGAGAGGGTCTCTAACTTTGTGGTGGTTGATGTTTTTCAATTCTTTATAAGTTCTTGATATAAGTCCTTTGTCTGAGGGGTTGCTGATTACAATTCTTTCCCATTCTGTGGATTTTCTTTTCACTTGATGGTGATTTCTTTTGAAGTGCAGAAACATCTCAATAATATGAGATCCCAGTTGTTGATTCTCTGAAGTGTTTCTCACACAATGTGCATTTTTTTTATGAATTCTCTGCCTACACCTATGTGTCCAAGATTTCTACCTATCTTATCTTTCGGTATGCTCAGTGTTTCTGTTTTAATATTTAGGTCTTTGATCTATTTAGACTTTAGTTTTGTGCATAGTGATAGGCATGGATCTAGTTTAAGTCTTCTGCAAATGCAGAGCCAATTTTTCCAACACCGTTTATTTAAAAGATATGCTTCCTCCTGTGAACATGTTTAGCCCCTTTGTCAAATATCAGGTGGCTGAGTGTCTTTTGTATCTATACTTGCATCTTTTAATCTGTTCCATTGATCCTCAGGTCTATTTCTTTGCCAGTACCGTGCTGATTTTAACACTGTGGCTTTGTTGTACAGTTTCAAGTCAGGAATTGAGATGCCTCCTGCGTGGCCTGTATTGCCAGAATTGCCTTTGCTATTCTAGGTTTCTTCTCATTCCAAATGAATTTTAGGAGTGTTTTCTCTAGATCTGTGAGGTATGTCAATGATATTTTGATTGGGATTGAAATAAATCTGTATAAAAGTTTTGGGAGTATTGCCATTTTCACAAAGTTGGTTGTTCCTAGCCAAGAGCATGGAACATCTTTCTATTTTCTAATAAACTCTACAACCTGCTTTTTATTGTAGTATAATTTTCAGTATATAGGTCTTTTACATTTTTAATTACGTTCATTCCTAAGTATTTCATTTTTTTAGATGTTATTGTGAAGGGTGATATTTCCATAATTTCTCTCTTGGTAAGGTTCTTGTTTGTGTATAGGAATGTTATTGATTTTTGACCATTAACTTTGTATCCAGCTACACTGCTGAATTTGTTTATTACCTCTAGTAGTCTTTTAATGGAATTTTTTGGGTCTTCTATATAGAGTATCATGTCATTTGTGAATAGTGATAATTTAACTTCTTCCATTCGATCTTTATTCCTTTTATTTTTTCTCTTATCTGATTGCCCTGGTTAGTGTTTACTAGTGTTTCCAGAACTATATTGAATAGGAGTGGTGGTAGTGGACATGCTTGTCTTGTTCGTGATTATAAAGTGAAAGCTTTCTGTTTTTGTCCATTTAGTATAATGTTGGCTGTTGCTGTGTCATTAATGGCCTTTATAAGTTTGAGGTAGACACCATGTATTCCGACTTTCTAAAGTGTTTTTATCGTGAATGAGTGTTCGACCCCATCAAAAGATTTTTACGCATCCATTGAGATGACTATATAGACTTTGTTTTGGGCTCTGTTGATGTGGTGTATTACATTTATTGATTTGCATATGTTAAACCATTCCTGCATTCCTGGAATGAACCCCACTTGGTCATGATGTATAATCTTCTTAATGATTTGATGGATTTTATATGCTAGTATTTAATTGAGAATCTTTGCATGTATGTTCATTAGTGAGATTGGCCAATAGTTCTCCTTTTTTGGTTTGGTCTTTCTCTGGTTTTGATATCAGAGCAATACTTAACTCCAGGAATGAATTAGGGAGGATTACTTTCTTTTCAATTTCCTTGAAGAGTTTAAGGAGTATTGGCACCAAGTTTTCTCTAAATTTCTTATATAATCCAGCTCTGAATTAATCAGGACTGGGCTTTTCTTTGTTGATGAGATATTTTATTACGTTTTCAATTTCAATAGCTCATACTGGGTTATTCAAAATTGCTATATCTTCTCGGTTGAGCTTTGGTAGTTCATATGTTTCTAGAAATCTGTCCATTTCCTCTGTGTTTTCTTCTCTATGTGAGTAGGGATTTTCAAAGTAGGTATTCATGATCTTTTGACTTTCCATGGGATCTGTAGTAATCCCCCCCCTTTTTGTTCCTTATTGCGTGAATTTGGGTTTTTTCTTTCTTTTTCTTTATAAGGTTAACTAGAGGTTTGTCAATTTTGTTTATTCTCCCCCCCAAAAACAGCTTGTTGATTCATTAATACTTTGTATTTTTTTTAGTTTCCATTGCATTGATTTCTGCTCTAACCTTTACAATTTCCTCACTTCTATGAGCTTTAGATTTAACTTGCTCTTCTTTTTCTAGAAACTTGAGATGCAGCATTAGAGTTTTTATTTGTGCTCGTTCTGTTTTCTTGATGTGACAGTTTATTACTATATATTTCCCTACTAAGACTGATTTCATTGCATCCCATAGATTACAATAGGTTGTTTCTGCATTTTCTTTGAATTGTAGATGTTGTTTTATTTCTCTTTAATTGCATCTGTAGTCCACCAGTTGTTCAAAGGTTGTTATTTTATTTCCAAGTATTTATGCCAGTTTTGCAGTTTCTTTTGGCATTAATTTCCAATTTCAGTGCACTATGGTCAGATAGTATGCATGGGACAATCTCAATACCTTTGCATTTAATTAAAAATGCTTTATAGGACAATATATATTCTATTTTGGAGAATGCCCCATGGGCAGCTGAGAAGAACATGTATTCTGATGTGGTTGGGTGGAACACTCTGTAAACATCTACTAAGTCCAATTGCTCTCAGGTATGATTCAGTTCTATTATTCCTTTACTAATTTTTTGTCTAGATGATCTATCTCTCTGTGACAGTGGGCTGTTAAGGTCACCTTAACAACCCATTAAGCCCTTAATAATAGAGCAAGTTAAATCTAAGGCTCATAAAAGAGAGAAAATTGTAAAGATTAGAGCAGTAATCCATGCAATTGAAACAGCCCTTAATAATTGTGTTCTTGTTTATTTGGTTTTTCATGTCATTTAGTATCTGTCTTATATAGTTTTGTGCTCTTATGTTTGGCACATATATATTTATAATTGTTAGTTCTTCATCTTGAATTTTTCCACTTATGAGGATGTAGTGACCTTCTTTGACTCTTTTAATCATTTTAGGTTTGAAGTTCACATTGTCTGCAAATACAATAGTTACCACTGCCTTTTTCTGGTTTCCTGTTGCATGGAATAGAGTTTTCCATCCTTTGAATTTTAATCTATGAGTTTCTCTTTGAGTCAGATATATTTCTTGTATACAGCATATTGCGAGATCCTGTTTCTTGATGCATTCTGTCAACCTGTTTCTCTTGATATGTGAATTGAGCCCATTTACATTTATAGATATCACTGATATGTACTGGTTTGACTGTGCTATGTTGTGTTACTGTTGTTAGTTTTCTCTTTTAATCCCTTGCTTACTTTCTTGTCCATCCTGGGGATTTCTTTCTGTTGTTGTTCTGGAGATTGTGGTCATTTTAATCTCTATCTAGTATGTCCTTCAGCACTCTTTCTAAGGTTGGTTTGGTGTATATGAATTTCTTTGTTTGTTCTTTCTCATGGAAGTATCTTGTTTCTCCATTAAATTTGAATGACAATTTTTCTGGGTATGTCAGTCTGGGTTGAAAGTTTTTTCTTTATGGTTTGAAATACTTCACTACAAGCTTGTCTTAACCTGAGGGTGTGTGCTGATAAGTCTGCTGTGATTCTAATAGGCTTTCCTTGATAGGTGAGTTGTGTCTTTTCTCTAACAGCTTTTAGCATTCTGTTTTTATGCTGTATGTCTGTGATCTTAAGTATTTTATGTCTGGGTGTAGTTTCATGTTGGTTATGACTGTGTGGCATTCTGTATGCCTCACTTATTTGTATATCTGATTTTTCCCTCATGTTTGGGAAATTTTCTGTCATTATTTCTTTGAACAGCTTAGCTATATCCTTTGCATTGTCTTCTACCTCCTCACTAATACCTACTACTCTAACATTGTTTCTCCTGGCATTGTCTTGTAGCTGTTGGATTGCCATTTCATGCTTCTTTGTTGTTTTTATAAATTCTCCCCTTTCAAGATTGCTGTCTGCAATCCTGTCCTCAAGGTCCAAAATTTTATGCTCAGCTTCATTTAAACGACTTTGAAGGCTTTTAATGCATTTTTTTGTTTCTTGCATATCTCTTTCAATTTGTTTCATAGATTCTGCTTGTTTTCTGCATTGTTCATTCAAAGTTTCAATCAGTTTCCCCTGCTCCTGCAGTTTCTTATCTATTTCTTCTCTAGCTATGTTGAGCAGCTTATTTACTAAGGTTGTTATTTTTGTCTTTACATAATACATTATTTCTAATTCGAGTTCTTCAATAGTCTCACGGATTTGTTTCTTTACTTCATTTGCTATCTTTTCAGACATTTCTCTTGTATGAATTTTAGCATCCTCTGTTTCATTACCACCTGCACTTGCCCCTGATGGACTAGATGTTCAGGATTCCATTTTGCCATTTTGTTTAGTCATTTTCACCTTTTGGATGAATTTCTGTTCTTTCTATTCCAACAGTTACAAAGTTCTGCAGTATGTGTTTCAGGCTTCTACTGTGTGGTTGATGTTTGTCAAATTGCTGCATATGACTGAAGAGGAAATCCAGTCTCCTGAATTGCTCCTACCATGCCTGTTGGGTGAGTCCTATATTCTTTCTGGGCTAACTATCCCAGAAGTATTGATGTAGGGTAACTCTTAGTTCCTGCTGTTGTTATATCTTCAGGTTGTGGCAGATCACCAGGTCTCTCTGGCTATAGTGTTTGTGTCAGCTGAGGCCCTACTGTGTCACTGGGGATTGTATAATTTCTTTGAATTTCCTCTAAGTTGGGGAGGGGTGTTATTGGTGCAGTCTTCAACCTCTCTGATGTTCTCTGTGTGGGGAAGGGGGTTACAAACTCTCTTGCTAAGTTAGGCAAGTTCTTACACTTCTTTTCTTATGTACTCACTGCAGACCTCTATTTGATGGGGAAACTCACCACACTGACTAAAACCTGATGAGGTCTTCTGTTTCGGTGAGGGTTTCCTGGGCCTCTCATCAAGCCAGCATTGTAGTCCACTGTAGTCCAATGTTCTCAGTGGAAGGGCGGGTGCAGCAGATGTGGTCCTAGGCAACTGAGGCCTGTAGCAGGCTTCCTAGATGTTCCTGGAGGAGAGGGCAGCCATCAGCAGCAGTCCCAGGCACCTCGGGCCCTCTGCCACTGGTCCCCGCCATGTTCCCTGTGGGCAAACAGCAGGCCTAGCTCTCTGGAGCATTGCTGGCTCTCAGCAGGTCTCCGCAAAGTTCCCAGTCCTGAACAGCCCAGGCTGAGCTTGTGGTCTCCACGATGCTCCCAGTCCCCAACAGCCAGGATTATATATTATTAAAAACACAATGGAAAACAGTATGTAGGCTGCTCAAAATCACAAAACTAGCATGTTTCCAGCTATCCCATTCTTGAGAGCATATTAAAATAAATAAACCCAATATACAAAAGAGAATCTTAAATGCTCATGTTTATTGCAACACTTCTTAGAATGTTTAAGATGAATCAGACTAGGTGTCTGTCAACACATGAAATGATTAACAATGGAATAATAATTATCCAAAATAAAGAACCAAATCATGCAATTTGATGCACAATGGATATAATTAGAGCACATTAAGTTAAAACGTGTAATCCAGACAGAGGAAAATATGTATGTCACTAAATATAGATGTAAAAAGTTCTTTGAGTCACAAAGGTGTGTTGTGTTATCTCTGTTATGGATAAACAGCATTTTATACTTACTTTTGCCACTCAACATGCCACAGTGCATGGTTATTTTACAAAAACAACAATTAGGATTTTTTTTGGTTTTCTCTCTGAAATGTTCCTCAATGACTACTATTCAGTTTGATCTTTAATGCAGCAATGTTCACAATGGGCGATTTTGAAATGTGATTGGAATATGATGTCTCTAATTTTTTTCAGTAAGTTAATCTACTGATGGATTCATAATTTGATGATATTATTGCAATATGATGAAAATTTAGGAAGCAGGGCCAATTCAAAGGGAATGAGTCATAAGAGAGCCTTTAGGAACTATATCTTGTCTTTAGTCACTTCTTCTCTGGGCCCAATTTGGTTTCTTGTCCAACATGAGGTAGGCAGCTTTTTTCCATGATGCTCTTTGATTATGATACCCAGCTCACCATGGACTCAAAGTACTGGGCAAAGTGACCATGGACTGAAACCTTTGAATATGTGTGCCAAAATAATCATTGTTTTAGTTATTTCTTCCAGGCGTTTCTTCACAGAGACAAAAAACCATTTAACACACTTTTATGCTTTAGTATGTGATAGATGTGCTATTCAGTTTACCTGTGCCATGTCTTCCATTTAGCACTCAGAATGACCCAGTAAGTTAGTATATTATTTTCCTTTATTTTAAAATTTTTAAACAGGAATTAAAGTTAGCCACATTGTCTAAATTTGCAGTTAGCAAATGAAGAATTTTTTAACCAAGATTATTTTTTCCAAATGCCATTTTATTAAACAGTATATTATAATTCACCCATGTTTATTTGTCTCTCTAACACAAGACTATCAGAAGTTTTTATTCAGGGTGTTATGGCTTATGTCTTGATTTCCCTACAAAGCTCATCATAGGCCATGGTATTCTTAAGGGGCTGGATTTAGGGCTGGATTTGGGATGTGTAGTGAGAGGATTAAGATGTGATGCTGAGGTTAATGTTGTGATGCTAGAGTTAAGAGTGCTTTACCTTGGAAATGAGTTTTATCTTCTTTAAGATTGGGCAGCCTAAACAGAATATAACAGACAGAAAGAGGGCTGTTACCATTGTTTGTTGCTTATTTCCTACTTCACTGCATTTCTGTTTTCTTCCTACTATGAACTGTTTCTCATTTGTGATTTCTCTCTACCATTTCATCCTACCTTGGTGACAGAAAACTATGCACAGAAACCTCCACAAACTGTGAGCTACAATAAACCTTTCCTTGTTTAAAATTGAGTGTTCAGTATTTTGTCTCAGCAATGAGAAAGGTAAGAAACATAGAAATCATATCTTCTTTCTATTGTACAGAATGTTATAAAATAAATGTAGCTGCACAACAAATAATTGGATATTAATAAATAGATGATATCGAGGACAATTCAGAATATAAATTTCTGTATATTACAGGCATGATTTAATTTATGACTCAGAAAGGACAAAAGTCACATGATCACCTCAATAATACCAAAAAAGCAATTGACCTATTCATTATTAAAAACCCTTCAAGAAATTGATATATAAGAGATAGAGGGTCTTTATTTTAATCCAATAAAACCCATCTATGAAAAGTCAACAACAAATTTCATACTAAATTGTCAAAAAATAAAGCTTTGCTTTAAAATAAGAACAACACAAGGATGACCACTATTACCAATTCTATTCAATATAGTTCTGAAAACACTAACCAGAACAATTAGACATGAGAAAGAAAGTAAAGCAATAAAAGTAGAAAAGAAAGACATTAAATTATAATTATTTTCAGATGTAAAGATCCCTAATTCTAGATTAAATTATCAAATTCAGCAGTGTAGCTTGATACAAAGTCAGTACTCAAAAATCAATAGCATTCCTGTACCCAAATAAAAAACTCACTGAGAAAAAAATTAAAGAAACAGCACCCTTCACAATAGCATGAAAAAAAGAAATACTTAAGAATTAACGTAACCAAGGGAAGTAAAAGTTCCATGCATTGAAATTTACAGCACTTGAAAAAGGAGATAAAGGAGATATCAGAAATTGGAAAGATAACCCTTGCTCATGGACAGGAAGACACAACATAGTGAAAATGGCCATACTACCAAAATTGTCATACAAATTTATTGCAACCCCAATCAAAATGTCATTATCATACCTCACAGAAATATAGCAAACATTCCTGATATGTTTTTGGAATGAAAAGAGACCTAGAGTAGCAAAAAGACTTCTGAGAAAAACGGCTAGGAAGATGATACTACAATCTGTGACATAAAATTGTAATACAAAGTTACAGTGATAAAAACATAGTACTAGCAAAAAAAAATAAATAAAACCAAATCAAAGATTGATGAAACAGACTAGAAAATGTAGGAACAAATCCAAACACACTCAGCCACTTCATTTTTCACAAAGGGGCCAAAAATTTTCACTGAAAAAGGGATAGCCTCTTTAATGAATGATGATGGAAAGACTGGCTTTCTCCATGCTCAAGACCAAACTATATATATATATATATATATATATATATATATATCCATGCAATAAACTACAGTTGAAATAGATCAAAGATTTAGATATAAAACAGAAACAATAAATCTAATTGAAGATAAAATAGGTGGAACTTGAACAATTAGGAGTAGCCAAATAATTTATGAAGAAAACCTCAATCACACAGGAATTTTAACAAAGAACAACTGCAATTTTTTTATTAGAAAGTTTTTTCACAACAAAGAAATCACCAACAGAATTAAAAATCAGCCCACAGAGTGGAAAAAAATTGCCAGCTATTCTTCAAGAAAATAGCTATTAACAAACTCTGGTGAAACTGCAGGGTAAAAGTAACACTTTTTTACTGTCAGTTGGAGGGTAGGCTGGTGCAGCCACTGTGGACATCATTTGGAGATTCCTGAAAACCAGAATTGTAAGTCTCATTTAACCCATCTATTCCCCTTCTGGGTATCCTTCCTGAAAATTATAACTATCATACCACAAAAATGTATATATACACCCATGTTTATAGCAGCATACATTGTAAAATTAAATATTGGAAACAACTCAAATGTCCATTAACCTATGAATGGATAAAAATTATATATATATATATATATATATATTACTCAACCATAAAGAAGTATAATTTTGAGATATTTATAGCTAAATGAATGGACCTTGAAATAAGTGATATAAATCAGACATACATGTGCAAATATTGCATTATCTCTGTGATGTGAGAAACTGAAATTGTAAATGAACAAAATGTACAACATATATTGTGAAACAGGAAGAAACTATTCCAAAGAAAGTGGAACTAGGCAGGGAGGAGAGGGACAGGTAGGAAAGGAAAGCAAATAATCAAAAAAGAATGCTAAAATGAGAACAGAGCTTTGTGAAAGGGGGGTTGAAATGAGGGGATGGGAATAAGGAAAAAAGATTGAAGATATATCATGTACAAACACAAATTCAATATAATGAATATGATCATTGTGTATAACTAAATTGTACCAATAAACTTAAATAAAATTTTAAAAAGAAAAAAAGTTATGGCTCAGGTAAGCATCATAAGTTACTCAAGTGTTGTTAAATATATTCATTTCTATCTAGCATATGAAGAATATTTACTAATTTTTGTATTTTGGTAAAATTCACTGAAATTAATCCTAAACTTTTGCTAATGATATTTATCCTAAAAAATTGGTGCAGTTTGGATATGTATCCCATGAATTTAGTGTTTTCTTTTCTTGTGTATCCTTTCATCCATTTTATAAACTTTCATGTATTCTCCTAGAAGCTCATTATGTTAAATGTTTGAAATGCAGATAAACAATATGTTTACATTGAAAGATAAAATTGTTGAAATATAGGTACTATTTAATTGGTTCACCTACTTAGAATGCTGACAATGCAACAACAACCTTTTTCATATTCTTTTCATTTTCTATCTCCCAATAAATGTCACCATTTTCCAGACATTTTATGCCACTAAATACTTATTAAATTGCTATTTCATTTTATAAAAATATAATCTTATAATAGGTACTTCTTGTCAGTATCCTTTGGTCAATATTGTTTTTGAAATTCATTCTTATTACTGCTAGTAATAATGAATTTTTCCATTTTATTGCAATATAATAACAGATTATATGAGCACAATGCCTTATACCACTGATGAATATTTAGAATATTTTTCCTTTTTATATTCTGTACAAAGCATTTTTGGACATTCACTATTTGTATTTTGAAAATATATGCATTCATTTCACTTGGGCACTGAAATGGTTAATTCTGGTGTTACCTTGAAGCAGAAATATATAGCTTAGTTTGGCATGGTTCTGTGTTTGTCTGGATGGTTAACTTCCTGAAAAAGAATGATCCAATTTGAGTGTGGTTGGAATCAATCAATAGGCTTGTAGCCCAGATAAAGTAAAAATGGAAAAAGAGAAAACTCTTTCCTTTCCTTCTTGGAATGTGTCCCAGCTTCCTCTTTCATCTTTGGGCATCAATCTTCAGGTTTCCACCACAGACTTTATCCACATATATTTCAGCCATCTAAAACAAAATGTACTTCTTACCACTCACACAGGGCTCTACATTGAGCTGCAGGCCTTCAAATTTGTTCAAATCCTCTGCATTTCCAGTGCATATGTCTTTGGTATTCTCACACTCCTAATTCTCCAGAAAGTGACTGTAAGCACATAAATACTTGAATGCAAGTAATTTTATACTACATCTGTTCTTCTAGTGTACCCTAACTGATACATACATGTACCTAGATCTACAAAATTTTTAAAATTTTTTTAAAGAGAAAAAAAGAAAAATGAAACAGAAAAAAGGGTAGCAACAATAAAGAATTCCATGGAAAAGAAGAAAAGAAAAAAAACAGTAAGAAATCACTACTTGATGAATTACATACTGTCATCTTGGAAATAGTTGTTCAAGTTACAAAATTAAAACATACAAAGTAGACAAACAGTGAGACTGTGAATGGTTCTGCTCAACCTTCCAAACAAACAGTAATATGCTCATCTATCTCACACACTTAAACACACATACAGTTATACCCTTTAGAGCACTTTCTTTTCCTCTCTTTTCTACAGTAGCAAATACACATTTTGGGTTTTATTACTCCTATGGTTCTTAATACTTTTTACACTAGAGACATATTGTGATATTTATAAATATGATTCTTATTTATTTCACTAATGAGGATAGTCTCAAGTTGTCTCCATTTCCCTATGAAGGCCTCAAGAGCATCCTTCTTCATAGCTGAGTAATATTCCATTGTATACAACTACTGCATCATTTTCATCCAATTTGCGGTTGATGGGCATCTTGGTGGTTTCCACGATTTAGCTATTACAAATTGTGCTGCTATAAACATGGGTGCACATATATCACTGTGATACTACTTTTTCAGTTTTTCTGTGAAAATACCCAGGAGGGGAATAGCTGGGTTGAAAGGAAATTCATTTTATTTTTATTTTATTTATTTATTTTTAAATTTTTTATTTTATTTTAAAAGGGAGTAAAATTAAACACAACAAAACAGAACAGAATGGGACATAAGAAAGCATAAATTTCAAAGCTAGACAACCAGAGATCTTCACTATCTGTCGTATTGTCTCTTGTTTTCTTCCAAATGGTTGTCCTTATCTTTGTGAAAGGAACTTCAAATCCTAGTCTTCTGAGAATTCTCCATACTGATTCCCACAGTGGTTGCACCAGCCCACACTCCCACAAACAGGGGAGCAATGTTCCTTTTTCTCTGCAGCCACTCCAACATTTGTTATCAGTTGATATCTTGATGGCAGCTATTCTTTCTGGAGTGAGATGAAATCTCAATGTTGTTTTAATTTGTATTTCTCGCACCAGTGATGGTGAACATTTCTTCATGTATTTATTTACCATTTGTATATCTTCATCTGAGAACTGTGTGTTCATCTCAGATGCTCATTTTTTGAAAGGTTCTTTGAATTTGGGGGCTTGATATTTTTCAATTGTTTATATGTTCTTGATATAAGTCCTTTGTTTGAAGGATTGCTGGCTAAAATTATTTCCCATTCCATGGGATTTCTTTTCACACTGTTGGTGATATTTTTTTTGGTACTGGAATTGAACTGACTACCTCCTGCTTGCCAGGCAGGCTCTTATGCCACTGAGCTAAATACCCAGCCATGTTGATGATTTCTTTTGTAGTGCAGAAACTTTTCAATAATATGAGGTATCAGTTGATGATTCTCTGAAGCATTTAATGTGCAGTTTGCATTTTGTTCATGGATTCTCTGCCTACCTCTATGTCTCCAAGACTTCTACCTACCTGATCTTCCAGTAGATTTAGTGTTTCTGTTTTAATTTTTAGGTCTTTGATCCATTTAGACTTTAGTTTTGTGCATGGTGATAGGCATGGATCTATTTTCAGGCTTCTGCATGTGGAGAGAAAATTTTCCAACACAATTTATAAAAGAGTCTTTCTTTATTCCAGTGAACATGTTTAGCCCCTTGGTCAAATATAAGGTGACTGAGTGTCTTTATACTTATACTTGCATCTTCTAATCTCTCCCATTGATCCTCAGGTCTATTTCTTTGCCAGTGACATGCAGATTTTTATCTCTGTGGTTTTGTAGTACAGTTTCAAGTCAGGAATTGAGATATCTCTTGCCTTGCCTTTATTTCACAGAATTGCCTTTGCTACTCTAGGTTTCTTCTGTTTCCAAACGAATTTCAGGAGTGTCTTCTCTAGATCTGTGAGGTGTGTCAATGGTATTTTAATTGGGATTGTGTTAAATCTGTATAACAGTTTTTGGAATGTGGCCATTTTCACAATGTTAGCTCTTCCTAGTCAAGAGCATGGAACATCTTTCCATTTTGTGAAATCCTCTTCAATCTCCTCTTTAAACATAGTATCACTTTCAGTATATAGGTGTTTTACATTTTAGTTAGGTTGATTCATAAGGATTTCATTTTTTTAGATGTTATTGTGAAGGGCAATATTTTCATAATTTCTTTTTCAGTGAATTTCTTGTTTGCGTACAGGAATGCTATTGATTTTTGAGCATTGATTTTGTATCCAGCTACACTGCTGAATTTCTTTATTACCTCTAGTAGTCTTTTAATGGAATTTTTTGGTCTTCCATATAGAATATCATGTCATCTGCAAATAGTGATAATTTAACTTCTTCCTTTCCAATTTTATTCCTTTTATTTCTCTCTCTTGTCTGATTGCCCTGGTTATTATTTCCAGAACTATATTGAAAAGGAGTGGTGATAGTGAACATCCTTGTCTTATTCCTGTTTTTAAGTGAAAGTTTTCATTTTTTGTCCATTTAGTAAAATACTGGCTGTTTGTTTGTCATATATGTTCTTTATAAGTTTGAGGTAGATACCGTGTATTCCGAGTTTCTGAGGGTTTTTAACATGCTCATGTAGTGGACTTTATAGAAAGCTTTTTCTGCATCTATTGAGATGACCATGTGGTTTTTGTTTTGGGCTCTGTTGATGTGGTGTATTACATTCATTGATTTGCATATGTTAAAACATTCCTGCAATCCTGGAATGAATACCACTGCTTCATGATGTATAATCTTCTTCATGATTTGCTGCATTCTACTTGCCATTATTTTATTGAGAATCTTTGCATCAATGTATCAATGTATATTAGTGAGATTGGCCTACAGCTCTCCTTTTTGGTTGGGTCTATCTCTGGTTTTGCTATGAGACTAATACTTACCTCCAGAAATGATTTAGGGAGGATTGCTTTCTTTTCAATTTTATTGAAGAGTTTAAGGAGTATTAACATGAAATCTTCTCTAAATATCTTGCAGAATTCAGCCAAGAATCCATCAGGACCTGGGCTTTTCTTTGTTTTTAAGATTTTTATTACATTTTCAATTTCGATAGCTATAGTCAGTTATTCAAAATTGCTATATCTTCTTGGATAAGCTTTGGTATTTCATATGTTTCTAGTAATCTGTCAATTTCCTCTACGTTTTCCTGTCTATGTGAGTAGAGATTTTCAAAGTAGGTACTCATGATTTTTTGAATTTTCATTGGATCTGTAGTAATTTCCCCCTTCTCATTCCTTATTGCATGAATTTGTGTTTTTTCTTTTTCTTTATAAGGTTAACTAGAGGTTTGTCAATTTTGTTTATTCTCTCAAAAAACCAGCTTTTTGATTCATTAACTCTTTGTATTGTTTTTTCTGTTTCAATTACTTTGATTTCTGCTATAATCCTTACTATTTCCTCTCTTCTGTGAGCTTTGGATTTAACTTGCTCTTCATTTGATAGAAGCTTGAAATGAAGCATTAGGTTATTTATTTTTGCTCATTCTGTTTTCTTGATTATGGCAATTTATTGCTATATGTTTCCCTCTTAATACTGCTTTCATTGCATTCCACAGATTACAGTATGTTGTTTCCACATTTTCATTGAATTGTAGGTATTCTTCTTTAATTTGATCTGAAGCCCACTGGTTGTTCAAAAGGCTGTTGTTTAATTTCCATGTATTTATATGTTTTGCAATTTCTTTTGCCATTAATTTCCAATTTCAGCGTGCTATGGTTAGATATTATGCATGGGATAATTTGAAAACCTATGCATTTACTTAACAATGTTTTATGGAATAATATATGGTCTGTTTTGCAGAATGTCCCTTGCACAGCTGAGAAAAATGTGTATTCTTTTGTGGTTGGGTGAAACATTCTGTTAACATCTACTAAGTCCAAATGCTTGCATGTAAGATTCAGTTCTATTATTTCTTTGCTGACTTTTAGTCTAGTTGATCTATCTCATTGTGACAATGGGCTGTTAAAGTCCCCTGTAATAATTGTGTTCTTCTGTATTTGGTTTTTCATTTTGATTAGTATCTGTTGTATATAGTTGGGTGCTCCTGTGTTTGGTGCATTTATAATATAATTGTTAGTTCTTCCTTTTGGATTTTTTCACTTATGAGTATGTAGTAACCACCTTTGTCTCTTTTAATCATTGTTGGTTTAAAGCTCACATTGTCTGCAAATAGAATATTTACCCCTGCTTTTTTCTGAGTTCCTGTTGCATGGAATACAGTTTTCCATCAACTGACTTTTAATCTATGAGTTTCCTTTAGGGTCAGATGTGTTTCTTGTATATAGCATATTGTGGGGATCATGTTTCTTGATCTATTCTTTCAACTGATTTCTTTTGATAGGTGAATTGAGGCCATTTACATTTATGGATATCACCGATATGTACTTGCTCAATTTTGCCCTGTTATGTTCCAATTGTTTGTTTTCTGCTTTTCCCCATTATTTAATTGCTTGTCCTACCTGGCCATTTCTTTCTCTTGTTTTGGAGACTGTGGTCCCTTTTTTCTCTGTTTAGTATGTCTTTCTATACTGTTTGTAGGGTTGATTTGGTGGACATGAATTTCTTCAATTGTTCTTTGTCTTGGAAGTGTCTTGTTTCTCCATTAAATCTGAATAAAAATTTTGCTGGCTACATCAGTCTTAGTTGAAAATTGTTTTTTTTTTTTTTTCAGGGCTGGAAATATCTCACTCCAAGCAAGTCTTGACTTGAGGGTTTGTACTGAAAGGTCTTCTGTGATTCTAATGGGCTTTTCTGGGTAGGTGACTTGTGTCTTTTCTTTGACAGCTTTTACTATTCTGTTTTTTATGTTGTATGTCTGAGATCTTAATTATTATTTGTCTGGGTGTTGGTTGTGACTGTTTGGTGTTTTATATGCCTGACTTATTCTGCAGATGATATTATTTTCTCCTATATTTTGGATATTCCCTCCTATTATTTCCATGAATATTTTAATTATGTCATTTGTATTGACTCCAGCATCTTCACTAATGTCTATTAATCTTATATTTTTGCTCTTGGCATCATCTTGAAGCTTCTGGATTGTCATTTCATGTTGCTTTTTATTTTTAAAAATTCTATCCTTTCATGATCACTAGTTGCGATCCTGTCCTCAAGGTCTGAAATCCTATCCTCAGCTTCATTTAAACAGTTTTGCATGCTTTGAATAGAATTTTTGTTTCTTGCATATCTCTTTCAGTTTCCTTCATGAATTCTGCTTGTGTTCTGTATTGTTCATTCAAGGTTTCAATCAGTTTCCCATGCACCTGTATTTTTTCTCTATTTCTTCTTTTGCTGCACTCAGCAACTCCTTTACAAATGTTGTTACTTCTATCTCTACATTGGAGAGTACTTCTAATTTGATTTCCTCTATGGCCTCATGGAGTTGGTTTTTTTATTTCATTTGCTATCTTTTCAGAGATTTCTGTTGTATTACTTTTGGAGTCCTCTATTTCAATGGCTCCTGTACTTGCTTCTGGTGGACTAGATGTTTGTGATTTTATTTTGCTTTTTGTTTTGCCATTTTCCCCTTTTGGGTTAGTGTTTTGTCCTTCAGTCCCACTATTGTCAACTTTTGGTAGTGTGTATCTTGGTGTCCTAATGTAAGGTTGATGGTTGTCCAATTGCTGGGTCTCACAATGAATACGTGGACCAGTCACCTGATTTCCTGCTGCAGAGCTTGTTGGGTGAGTCCTATCTTCCTCCTGGGCTGACAAACCTAGTAGTATTGATGTAGGTCAACTTTTAGTTCCTGCTAGCACTTTATCTTCAGGTTATTCCAGATCATCAGATCTCCCTGTCTATAATGTTTGTGTCTGCTGAGATCCTACTGGGTCCTTATTGTGTGCCTATGTGTCTCATAAGCCCTTTTGATTTGCTTCAATTTGGAAGATTCCTTCTTGACACACTCCTTACTCTGCCTGATGTTTTCTGTGTGTAGGAAGGGGTCACCCTCACTCTTTTCAGACTTACCAAGGTCTTACAATTAGTTGGAGGGAGCTTTACTACTGGCCCTATTTTGCCACTGCACACCCCTATTTTATGGGCATGCTCACCACACTGACTGCAGCCAGGTAAGATCTTCTTTTTCTGTGAGGCAGTCACTTAAGTTCCCTTCAAGCTAGCACTGATAATCTGCTGTAGTCCAAGGTTCCTCTGGAAGCAGAGTTCTAAGTTTGACTTCTGAACTCGGATTTTGCAGTGGCACATGCAGTCTGTGCCCAGGGTTGGATTCAGGACCCTGCTTGCTGCCTGGAGTATGCTGAGCATAGTCTAGTTAGCCCTGCTGGTCCCTCTTGTAGGTCCTGGGGTGGCCTCAGATGCAGGGAATGGTCTTACTACCTGGTAGCGGAGTTCCAAGTTTGCCCCATGTGTGCTGGGATACCACCAGAGCACCTGTGGTAACGGCCCAGGGGTGGATTCTGGTCCTTGCTCACTGCTTGGAGTTAGCTGGATCTACAAATTTTTGTGTTATAAGACTGGCATATATTTACCTCTAAAAGATACTGATTTTTTTTTGCCAAAATGTTCATACCTATGTGCACTTCAGCAAACAGTGTTTGACAGTTGTAATTGCCCATATCCTTTCTAACACATATAATTTTCGATAATTTGAAATTTTCAAGTAAACATGTAACAGTCATTAATTGTGTCATTGTGGGGATTTTTTAGTTTGTTTCTTTTGATTTTTTGTTCTTACTTATTTTTCTTTATACAATTCTGGATACTGGACTCTGGGTCTTCAGCCTGCTAAGTAGTTAAGCACATACCAATGCATTACACCTCCAAACCTGTGATTCATTTGCACTGTACTGGTGACCTTTTAATGGATGTATTGTTTGGATTTATTTAATGTTTTGGAAGAATCTAGTTTATTTCTCTTGGGTCTTTCTCACTTTGCTTATGGCTCTTGATGCTTGTCCTTTGATGTAAATAAAATTTTAGGAAATATTTTGTCATTGTATGGCTTACCTCTTCACTCTTAATCATGTTTTGTCAAGAGACTTTAAATTTTAATATAGTCCAACTATTATTTCTTTATAGATATTACTTCTTGTGTCTTTTTTATAATATATTTGCTTAAGGCAAAATAAAAAGTTTGTATCCTAAAGCTTTATCTTTCCTCTTTAGATCACAATACATCTTGGGATTAAAGTTTGATTTAGATGTGCAAATAATTCAATATCAATTATTAGGGGCTAATTAATTCAAATATTTTTTCTCTGTATTTCAGTGAACAATTCATGAACTGAAATACAGTGACTAATGGTATGTGCTATATTTTTATTAATCTGGTAGTCTATTGCTGCACAATTAATAATATCATAATTACTGCAGTTTTAAAATATGTATCTGGTAGCGTAATGATTCCAGTTTTATCCTTGTCTATTGCTAGGTTTCAGTTCCTTATAAATTGTAGAATAATTTTGCCAAATTATACTCACACACATACACACTAAATAGGCTGATTTTGTTGCAGTAGACTACCATTAATCCTGCAGATAAATCTGGGGGAAAGTGACATATAGACAATATGAAGTCTCCCAATTCATTATTATGGTTTATACTTTTAATAATTTAGGGTTTTTTAATTACAGCAGTACTTTGTAGTTTTCTGTTTAATTGCTTGTTGTTCTGGAGATATTTAATGTTTTTTCTAGATATTTTAAGATTTCTCTCTTCAAAACTAGCTTGCATTTTTATTAAAATGTTTCTAAATGTGACTTTATTTTCATATTATTTTGATTGGGTTTTTCTTAATTCATGAATTGGGGTGTGATATCTCTTATTCTTTTAGGGAAATTCAAGGCTACTCTTTTCCCTATAGTTTTCTTTTGCATATATTCATCACAATAATTTTAACATTGAATTCTCACAATTGAATGTCTGGGACCGAATATAGCTCAGTGGCACAGCACTTGCCTGACAAGCACAAGGTCCTCAGTTTGATTCCTCATGCCAAAAAAATATGAATATTTGTGTCATTAGTGTGTCTTTTTTATGTTTTTATTTTTTTCTTGAAGCACATTCTTTGAAAATTTTGTATTGACTTCCAGAGATTGTCAACCAAAAGGTTATGGAAATTACAGTGGTGCTTATCTTCCTCCAGAGATCATGGAAATTTAATCCTGGACTGAAAAGACACAGACTATTTTTGCAATTTTTATAACTTGGTATTTATGTTTTGCTTCAATCCCTACAATTAAGGCTTACATGGATTTTAAATGACTACCAGTAGTCTCCCAGTGAGGCTAACTCAGGAAATTTTGAATTTCAATATTTTGCTCCAAAAGTATTCAAAACTTCACTTTGTTTTTATACTATTTTCTCTTGTTTTATTACTATCGTACCATCCAAAGTTTAATGAGATAAAGCTTTGAGAAGAAAATATATAACAAATATCTAGCTCAAGTATTTGAGTTTTCTCTTAAACTAAGATCTTAGCTTCTAACCATATGATTCTTGTGAATATCACAAGTGCAGTATCTATCTTGCCTTTAGGTGAGATTAACTAAAGCTATTCTATATTCTCAGTCCTTTCTTTCTTTTTTTTGTACCCAGGATCAAACTGATGACCTCTCACTTGCAAGGCAGGTGTTTATGCCACTGAGCTAAATACTTGGGCCTCTCAATCTATTTCTTGCTACCAATTATGGTCAAACAAAAAAATGGGGAAAGTGACACATACAAAATACATGGGCTTATCTCAATTATTTCTGCTCTTATGAATCTCAACTTTCACATTCTAATTGTCTTTGAAGTGATCCAGACATCTTAAAGTGGGCATTGAATTTTATCCAGATTTTTTTTGTTCTCAGAGGGAAGATTTGACTATAAACTATTAAATACTGCAACATACATCTCTATTTGAAAGAACTGTAGTATGAGTGCATCATAGATTGAAAATTACACAAAATTTTCATAGAATATCTTTGAGTCAGATGAGAAGTGCCTGACTCTCCCCTTTTGTGTCTCAGTCAGAGGAAGATATGGTTTGATCAATGTCAATACTCTCCCCACCTCACGTCACTTCATTCCCCATGCTCCCTCCAATGGGCTCAAAATGTTTTGCTCAGTGTCCTCTCTGCTGCTAGCAGCAACTCCCTTCCAAAGCACTCAAGTAGCAGTGCATCTTGGCTATAGGCTGCACTGCCCACCACCACTTCCACCAGTTCAGATGCTACCACTGCCTCTTTGAAGCAGGGGGTTGTAAATTACACTGATGAGGCTAAAACCTAGCACAGAGGTATCCAGGCACATTGTTACCATTCTCAAACTCCCCAAATCTTAATTAGCTGGAAGAAACACAGTTAACTCTCCCAAAGATTCCCCAGTTGCAGTCTTATCATTTTCTGTAGAGATGTGGCAGCTGTCATTCAAACAGCTCACATTGCCCCATCTTTTAATTGTATTACTATCATGAAAGCTGTGGCTTTACTGGAGACCTGTACTTAATGGAACAACTCTTGGACCAATCATGTGTTTAAAATTGAACCAATAACACTCTTGCAGCTGCTATTTAAGTGGCACTTCCCTCACACTTTGGGACTAGTACAGGAAGGTTCCCTCTGGTATACTGACCCCTTGTGCCCCTGACATGTCTTGTTAAAGACTCTGATGATCCTATGCATCCATTCATTCTTTATTTCTTGTGCAATGTGGATTCAGACAGTCCTGAAAATCTGTTCAGAATTTTATCTGCAATAGCGTGTACTATATAGTTGTTTCAAAATGAAAAGTATCAGAAGAGAGACCCTGAATAGATCCCGACACCTCAGCCCATGAGGATCAGAACAGAGACTAATAACCAAAATAAATGACCTATGGAATCTGGCACATCCTGTATTGGATGAAAAGTGTTGGTAACAACAATGACCAGAAACCAGCTTTGTCAGGGGTTGGTATCTAGCATTGTCTGTTGTCATCTGCTGGCATCAGAACAGCTAGAATTACTACACTACACTAATTCTTAATTCCCAACCAAAGCAAGAAAAAATATCGATTGATTCCCAACATTTGCAATAATTTTTATGGGCTCAATCAGAGACAAATATGTAGAAAAGCACAAAAGCATAAAACATACAAGTTACTACTTTCTTCCACTTCAGTAAAATGACTAGAAATGAATCAAAATGTTTGTGGAGAACTCAAAAGATAACAAGAAAATTAAAGACAAAATCTACTTTAATTAACTAGTTTTAAGAATGAGTCCAAATTAACATACAGAAAATTTAGATATACAAAAATCAAGTAAACATTCTGCCTCAAAGTCTTGAAACAAAATCATTGTGAGAAAAAAATAGGTAGAGCTTTACCATATATTTAATACAAAAAATAGCAAGATATAATCTAAATTTTTCTTAATAGACAAGAAAAAACAAAATTGAATTAAAATTAATAGACACACAAAAGTAATGAAAGATGGAAAAATTTACAATTCTTAATAAATGTCTAGGTCTTTTCATTGGAAATAAGCACAGAATACACATATATTTGGAATTATCACCAAGAAGCAAATAAAAAAACATGAGACTGACACAAAAGATGACTTGTTTTTAAAGTATATGTTAGTTTGGCAATAAATTGAAAAATTCTAAGGAAACTGGCCATGGTCTAAACAATTAGAATGGAAAAAATGTACTCCATGAAAGAGAGATTATTAATATAGCAATAATCATAGAAAATATACAACGTGATGTCAATTTATATGCCTTCAAACAACTAGGCAAAATTAGAAAAATTAAAATTACACAATGAAGAAAATGATAAGAAACTGAAAGCAAAAATTAAGCAACTTGCTCAAAGTTACCCAGTTGGAATTTGTTGGAGACTGTAACAAAAATATTTCTTTTGCATAAAATCTTGAATAATGTTTAATTAATCAACCGTGATTAAAAATACAAAGTATAGGCTAAATAAAATTTGTTCATGAGTGTTCATAGTCTATACATAGAGACTGATTATGTGTTATAACTACACTATATACCTGATTCTAGATGGTAAAATGTTAATAAAAACTATAGCAAAAGTTTTTCAATAAAGCCCTAAGACTATTATGACAAAGTGGGAAAAATTTTAATATTCAATTATAATTTAATTGTATGAAAATATCAAAAATAAGTAAGACAAAAAGCAATATGGTTATCTAAACTAATGATAGAAAAATTATAAAATACAAAACAAAGCCAAATAATATGTAAAAACAGAATTTATAAAAGAAAAATTTAAAAACTTTTACATTATAGAAATATCATATGTTTTAACTAAAAAGGTGCTATCAAATTTTGGAGCATCATACTTTAGAATGAAATACTGCAGATGATCCAAATACAGGCAAAAACAACAGTAAGATGCCTGCTATTACATCTATTTTGCAACAGTGATCAAGAATTCCCGGCACATGAAACTGTACAGTAAATCCATGTAAAATATACAAATATTAGAAAGAAAATTTAAAATTTGTGTTTGTTATAGTTGTAGATTTAAAGTATATAATACAAAAATAGTAAAAAATCTTTACAACTAATAAGGGTTTAATAAAGTATCCATATTAGAAAATTAATATATGAGACTCACAAATGGCAATACATGACATGAATAGCCACTTTTTAAAAAAGAGGAAAAAATTTCACATCTTATAGCAATAAAAAGTAAGAATAAGCCACAATATAAAATATCTATATTAAAAACAATAAATTCTTACTGACAGACATGAAAAAAGTACTAAAATATATAGAAGTAGTATTGTCTAGGAAACAAAGAAACATACTATATGAATTTAATGCAAAAATTCAGTGAATAATCTAATGTAATTTAAGTGATTCAAAACTTCACCTGGATGAGCAAATACACAAAATTTGCCATAAAATTTGTGGGAAAAGGTATAATAAAGGTATTTCTGCCATTTTACAATTTACTCTAACATTTTAGAGTAATGTAACATTAGTTTCCATAAGGACACAGGGTCCCAAGTAAACAACATACTGTCCATACAGATCAGTGTGATTGCTGCATGCATCTACGTGTTTGCATTCATACATGAACTAAGGTAGAATTCATAGGAGAAAACATTGACAATTCAGTGAGTCGTGATAAATAAGTGGACATACATTTGCAAAACAGTAAATTTTAATCCATACAACACTATATGAAAAAGATTAATTGGTGATTTAAAGGAAAAGTATAAACCAGATTAATTGGTGATTTAAAAATTTTTTGAAAAGAATCAGATCTTTGGTGCACCATGCTGAATACAGTGAATGATGTAGTATATTATGTACATGAAAATTGATGTGAGCAGATTTTCAATGTTCTCACCTTTAAAACAATGTGAAAAACATATTTATTAAAAACATTAATTTTTCCATAATATATTTCTTTTTTTCCTTTTTTGAAATTATTTTGCCAACAGTTTATCCACATGCACAGTTACTTACATGTGTGTTTGGATTTTTCATAAATAATGTATTATTATTATTATTATTATTATTATTTATTTTTAATCAGTTGATTTGTCACTTATTATATTAAATGTGTCTTAGATTGCTTATAATTATTCTATAATTTGTAGCATATGCATATTTTGTAGCATTTAAATCATTTAAATTGTGTTACACACAACATGGAGATAAACACTCATCTACACCTTTGGAAATACTTCACATTGTTTTGTAAAAAGTCGAATGGGAAAGTATCTGTGCTGTTCATTTTTGGAATTTAGCACACTATAAGCATTTAAAATTAACAAGCCATACTGGAAGACTTTAGTAGATACAGCTGCTGGAGATTTAGCTCAGTGGCTTAAGCACCTGCCTGGCAAGTGTGAGGTCGTGAATTTGATCCCCGGTACAAAAAAAAAAAAGTAGATACGGTTGCAGAAAGTATAGAACATCTTTTTTACAAAGGACACTATGAATCAAATACAAAAAAAAAGAATAATGAGTAAACTTTTATAAAATCTCAGCATTTACTACATATTAAAATCTACACAATGATGTTAAAAACCTAAACATTGAATTACGGATATTGGAAAAGTATATAAAAAGACAATTCACACTGGAAAAAGTCAACACTTTTCAAAATTTATTCAACTCACCAGCTGCCCATACTTTCCCAATTACCCTAGAAAAAACAAATTTTTCAGAGAGAGTGGTGCATTGCTGCCAAGAAATTTTAAAAAAATTGGGTGCTGTATGTGCCCATTTGAAAGAAAGTAACATCATAAAAAAATGGATCATAGGTGGAAGTCAAGAGCATCATTGAGAGCTGTGAAAAATTTTTAAACTTATCCCCAGGAAACTTTTTTAATGTTTTTTTCACTAGTTTCAGCAAGCTTACATAATTGTGAAAAAAATGGATTATAAAGACAAAATGATTGGGTTCCAATTTATCTCTGCCACTGGTTAAATCAACTTTTTTAAGGTCCTTCAATTATATACTTTAGTTTCATTTCAGAAAAGAGGAATGATTACGGTACTCAAGGATTTGTTTTGAGTATTAAAGAAGTCAAAATAGTTACACTTTACAGAAAGTCAATTATATATTAATGCTCAATAAATTTGAGTTATGAATGATCAGAATGATGGATAGAAAGACGACAGGAGAACTGATTCTCAAAAAGCTATGAGGTAATAAAATGAAATATATGAGTAATCAGAGATACTGAAGGAGAAAGTAGGCTGTATAGAGAACACAGTTGACCAATATCAAGAATAAGAGAGATGACCTTACTAACGATTCTGCAAATACTAAAAAAAAGGAAATATTATGAAATATTATTTTGGCAAATAAACTATAAAACTTGTCTGAAATGAAAAACGTCTGAAAGACACAAATTAAAGGAGCTTACTAAAAAAGTAAATGGGTAGACTAATTCTGTATCCTCTGAGAAATATGATTTGTATTTAAACTTTTTTCAGATGTAGTTATTAGAGAAGCACTAACTCTACAACTATTGTAAATATGAAAGCTAGGTATCATTCTTAAAAGGTTTTCTCATTTATAATATTTAATCTCCAAAGTATTTATTCCAATTTCATCTCTTAACCAGTTCAACTGGATTTCAACTCCAAGATGGTCTTCTACTTTTCATCACTACTACTCACTTAATTAGCTACTAAAATTATTCTACCCTAAGATCACAATTGTACTCTAGAATAACATTTATAATTCAAAATTCCAAGGTGAAATATCAGATGAATTAACCACATGGTAAGAATCAAAATTATATTTTTATTTATGATCCAAGGATATGCTTTGTGTCCTTTTCTATATTT
>PVJX010010992.1:0-54914 GCA_004027295.1 Dolichotis patagonum | reverse complement strand
AAATAGCAGGTGAGTATGGCAGACTTTCGGGGGCCTGCAGGGGAGAGACCCTGGCACCTGGGGACCTGCACCATGTGGTTGACTTGGGGTACTAGGAGAACAAGGAGCTCCTCCCCTCTCTGGGGAGCGGCTGTGAGTGTGGCAGACTTTTGGCAGCCCAAAGGAGAGAGATCCAGGTGCCTCGGGACCTGCACCATGCAGTTGACTTGGGGTGCCTGGAGAACAAGGAACTTCTCCCCTCTCTGGGGGGCGGCTGTGATCCTACCTGCGTGCGGGCTGAGAATCAGACATCTCATGTCGTGCTGTTCCCTGTCCCACTGCCCCCCCAGCAAGTGGGAGCCAGTTAACTACACATCTTGTTAAAAGATTGGCTATGTTATTTACTATGAGCTCCCCATATGCAAAGATATGGATAAACCATTTGAATGAAAACAAGAGACAATATGATAGATAGTGAAGATCTCTGGTTCTCTAGCTTTGAAATTTATGCTTTCTTATGTCCCGTTCGTTCTGTTCTGTTTTGTTGTGTTTAATTTTACCTCCCTTAAAATAAAATTAAAAAAAAAAAATATATATATATATATATATAAAAAGAGGGGGAAAGAAAGTGCTCTAAAGGTTATAACTGCATGTATGTTTAAGTGTGTAAGATAGATGACCATATTACTGTTTTTGTTAGATTGTTGAGCAGAACTGTTAACAGTCTCACTGTTTGAATGTCTACTTTGTACGCTTTAATTTTGTAACTTGAACAACTATTTCCAATGATGACAGTATGTAACTTATCATGTGGCGATTTCTTAGTGTTTTTGTTTTGTTGTTCTTTTATTTTTTTGCCTTTGGAATTCTGTATTGTTGCTACACTTTTTCTGTTGTTTTTTTTGTTTTTTCTCTTTAAGTAAAATTTTAAAAACAGTATTAAAACAAATTTCCTCATTTAGTATACAATGATACTGATACACAACATGGTTTTGCTTTTTCCCCAGGTTCATATCACATTAATATAAAGAATAAGATGGTGGATAAGAGTATAGCCACGAACTAGATCACCTGGGTTCAGGTTCTGGTTTGCTCTTTTTCTGATTCTGTGAAACAAGTAAGTTTCTCAACTTTCTTACATGTAATATTGGTATAACAAAAAAGACCAACATCATAAAAATGTGAATTAAATACAGGTAAAGTGGACAAAAAAGTGCCTGGCACATCGTATATATCTGACAGAATTATCATTTAGCATACTTGATTTGTCCTCCATATTCTGCACTGCAGGGTTCACAGTCTTCTTTCTTTTGTTACAACTTTTTACATTATGAACAGATTATAATTTCTTGAGTCGTCCCAAATTATTTTATTTAATTTTTTCTTTTGGTACTTCTCATTTCAACTGTGCTTCCTTTATAACTGTTTACTTCCTCATCTTGGAGCAGTCTCCAAAGTGAAGTATGTAACACAAATGGAATAATATATTTCAAGAAAATATTAGAACTTCTATTTCTATATATTCATATGTAAAATTAAGAAATTAATTATGGCTGATGTGTAGGATAAGCTGGATGTTTCCTTGGTGGGTCTATATTTTAGATCATTTTGTGCCACAAATAACATCTGACCCATCCCAAGGAGAAGAGTATTTAATACTCAAGGTGGTGTCATGCCATTGTTTTGTTCGCTAATTAAAAATGTCATGATCAGTTGAAAGAGTTTATTATTTATATTCTACCATTCAAATGGAAAGGTACTAAGTACAGAGAAAGCAAGAAAAAATTCCTTAAATATGTAACCATAAGTGAATAAACAGAAATGTGGTAGCACTCATAATCCTTCCACACAGGTTCTACTTAGATTATCATAAAAGTATAAACCATGGTGATCTAACAAAATCTGGTAAGAAATTGACTTTGGAAATGTCAAATCATTAAGAGAAGTGCATCGACCCATTATCAGTATTAGAGCATATCTAAATAGATACTGAATTTTGAGATATTAGCCTGTTGAATCATGGTCTTTAAATCAGAATGTTTTAAAATATCCTTAATGGAATCATGGTCTTTAAATCAGAATGTTTTAAAATATCCAATTTCTCATCTTTACCATTACTTCAAACATTATTGTGAATAATCTATTACTATAGTAATATGAATATTTAATACTATAAATATATGTAAGAGCTAAACAAAAAATAAAGTTTATATAAAAAATTATTACAGTAAAAGATTTCCATTAATTATCACAAAAACACTCCCTGGCCTTCCATATACTTATCATTCTTGCCACTTTTTTAAGCAGTTCTGGAAGTACTCTATTGTTTCTGTGTGAGGTACAATCAAAAATACTGTACCAACTTCTAGGGCCATCCAATAGAAAACACAGGTTCATGAAAATATAACAGTGCATCCTCATCCACCTTATTCATTGGATCTGATATCATGCAATATCTGGCTCTTCTCCAAGTCAAAATGACCATGAAAGGCAAATGATCTGAATCGAATCACAACACACTGGCGACTACAACAGCACAAAGACACTCACAAAAGGATTTCCAGAACTGCTTCTGAAAAATGCCAAGAATGCCACGTGTGAGGGTATGCCCAGTAATTCCACCATGCTGGGAGGCTGCGGCTGAAAGATCATATACTCTTTTAATGTCAGCATTCTGGTAGGAAAATCTTAAATTTGAGTCCTGCCAGGGCATCTTAGTGACTTCACAAGACCCTATTCCAAAACCAAAATTAGGGCTGGGGATTTTGCTCATCAGCACAAGTGCTTGCCTGCCAAGTGTGAGGTCGTGAGTTTGATCCCTGGTACCAAAATAAAATTAAAAAATAGTTGGAAATGTGACTCAGCATAAAAATCCTGGGCTCTATTCCTAGTACCACAAAACAATGAAACACCTTGAAAAAACAAAAACTCCATGCAGTAAGAATGATGGAGTCATGCATTTGAAGTGAGGAGGAGTACTATGAGGGGTGTTAATGGCAATATGTCTTTTATTACAAGAATTTTTAAAAAATTAAATATTCACCATAGTTTTTCGTTACCATTAATATACATACTTTGCAAACTAAGCTTTAATACAACAAACAAGGATTATACAATCAGTCTTCTGATTACCAAGGGTGACAAGTAAAAACAAAAAAATGAACATTTTATCTATTTGTATCTATGTATCCAAATACTTTTAAAAGCTGACTTAGTTCACAACTTCTGAAAGTCTGAATAATCACCATTAATTTCTCATAAGAATGCTAACTGCCTTTTAGGATAAAGCATAGGGAAGAGAGTTAAGAGAGCAGATTAACATTGTATGAAGAGATCAGAATAACACTGTATGTGAAATTAGCTTTATCACAAGTTTCTGCTATCAAGACCTTAGGCAAAAAAAAAAAAAGCCTAGAGCCTGGGATATAGCTCAGCTGCAGGGCACCTGCTTGGCAAGCACAGGTTGTGAGTTCGATTTCTGGTCCCTCCACCCCCAAAAAAAGAATAGTTAAAAAAGACTAAATTAATCCATTAAATATATTGGCACAAAAATTTCCTGACATATGCTCACATGTAAATATATGAAAATTATGCCACTTGACGTTAGGGAAACATACCTAAGAGTTTATAAATGGAAATATAACTCCAATAATCTGAGGAAGAAATCTTAGCTTCTAATGGCTGACTCTAATTACAAGATACACACATGCGCACGTGCACACAAACACACAAACACACACACACACACTCTAAACAGCCCCAAGATGCTCTGGGAATTAATTTATCTCTAAATTACACTAATACTTATATTACACAGTAGTCTTGGCTATGGGCAGGTTTGCAGTGCTTTAAAAATAACAAACAATTTGTATGTTACAAAAACAGGTACTGAAGTATACTTTTCAGGCAAAAATCATATTTTCCTATCATCATCATAATTCAAACATTCTTGTGGGGGGTTCTTTTTTGAGACGGTGTTTCACTATATGGTTCAGGCTGGCCATGATCTCACTTTGTAGCCCCAGCTGGCCTCAAGTTCTCCAGAGATCCTCCTGCCTCAGCCTCCCGAGTGCTAGGATTACAGGTGTGCACCACTGCACCCAGCTCACATTCTTTCTAATGCCTTTACCATATTTTGTTTTTGTTTTGTTTTGGGTTTTGACATTTTAAAATAATGTATTTATACCAACAAAATCTGAATGATTATAGAGAACTTGACACTGTTCTGGGTTCTCAGAAGCCAAAGGTTTTAGGAATTAGATCTTTTTAAAATATTACAAGAAAATATAATTTATAAAAACTAACCTCTCTCATCCTGGGGAACTAAATGACATATTTTGAGAGGAAAAAGAAACACAATATAGCATATTTTGCAATATACAAGCATTTTAGTCCAATTTCATGTGTGCATACAAAGTAGCAAAATACACACATGATTGAAGATAAAATGGATGATCTTAAAAGACATTTAATAAAAAGTTTGCTTTAAACAAATCATTATCATAATCTGTGCTCTTGTAGTATTGAAAGGAAAAGAACTGGCATACTGATTTTAAAAGACTTTGGTTAGGTCACTAACTCAAATGATAAAAACATTTACAAGTATGAAATAAATGCCTTTTGAATTATTTCATCTGTTATATAACTCATTATCACTTACTGTTCTTCACCATACCAAAATATTTTACAATATTAATTAACAATTGTAGGCATATCTTCATTTCCCTGAATTTCTCATCTTTCTCTAGTTATTTAAATACCACTACAAAAGTAATGATTTCTTGTTATCACACAATTTTAGAATATAGGTTTTTTCCTACTCACCTATTCATATATGTTAATGGTTTTAATAACTGAATTCTTACTTTTTAAAAAAGAATTTTTTCCTTTAAACCAATAGTTCTCAAACTTGGTGGACATTAGAATTAACTGGTGAACTTTTTAAATTTCCTACACTCTGGTCACGAGCTTTACAAATTAATTAGACTGTCCAGGGGAAATGAGATGGAGTCATCTATCAGTAGTTTTTAAAGGTCAGGGAATGCTAATGATCAGAAAACTTTGGCAGTTACTGATTTAAACTCTTGTATTTCTATCAAATCTTTAGTGCATAGTACAATTCTTACTACTTTTTAATCTATGCTCTAAGTCACCTGTCTTATAAGCCAGCAGAGTTGAGTCCATTTTGCAACTGGTGAATAAACCTACCAATCACACCTTACTTGGTTTTACCTTCCACTGGACATATATAAACTCTTAAATTGGCAAGTGCTTTCTTGTTTGTCTGTTTTTTAGTGAAAAGTAGCACCACAGATATATTTCAGAATCCAGAAGTTTGATTTTTTAAATTAATAAGCACATATATCTTATGTTCCACACAACCCCAACAGAGTCTAGGTCTGTCCCTATAACCAAAAACATTAATAGTGGTTACAGTTTGGAGCTAGAATTGCCCTACAGGTCCAAAATGACTTGCTCTCCAGAAAGGTGTTATTGGGTGGTCTTGGAACCTGTAAGATTAATGAGGGCTCTTGGAACACTGGGAAATATGCCCTCAAAGTGGATATAGGTGCCTGAATCTACCCTAAGGTTAGCATGCTGCTCCACAGGCCCAAAAATTTACCAGGCCAATAGAGCATGAACTAGGACATCCAAAATTGTAAGCTAAAATATACCTATTGTCTTTATAATAGATTATCTCAGATATTTGTTATAGAAATCTAACAGTATTTCACAAACAACATAGGGATATCTAAACTGACTTGGAAAAATTAAAACTATGTAACCTCATCTAAGGTAACGTGAGGTTTTGCCACTAGATAGATTTGAAGCCAGCCTGCAGTACACAGGGACTTCAAGGGCAGCCTGAACTATATGGTAAGACACTCTCTAAGAAAAAAAAAAAAAAGAATACTATGGCATTTCAGAGTCCTTCTGGATTATAAACCTAAAGATAAGAAATTGAGAGCATATTACACATGGGTCACAATGTAAGGTTCTCCCCTACCTCTCATGGAATGTAGCCAAAATAGTTGAAAGCCACTAACATGTATGTTTCGGTGAAGAAGCATACTTAAATATTTTTAGTGTGAGCTGCTAGAGTAATACCTAATGAGAAAGACATCCATCCATGTGTTATTGGTGTTTGAGCATTGTTTTAACATAAGTTAATTTAATCATCTGAATTTAATAATGACAAGGCTGAGTCCATCCCCCAAAAGCTGAACTAGAAAAAAGTCAATCTTTTAGTGTTGCAAATCAAGAAAAAAATATGTACCAGAAAATAGAAATCTTAAATCAAACGGTAAACATTAAAACTGGAATTTGTAATGGCTTCGTGCATGATGAGTTTATCACCACAAATACAGAATTAAAACTGAAAATGTTTTCACATTTATGATCAGTGGAAGTATTTGAGACAGTATCTCAGAGAAGACAGGAAACATGACGACAAAATAAAGAAAACACATATTCAAAGCGAAAATTGTAAGGTAGAATGTCCCAAATACAAGCTTGCATTTCACAATGTGGGGGTTGGGGTGTTTGAAACCAGTGTGGTTCCATGTCAAATAATTCTAAGACATTCTGAATTAAAGATAAAAGTTTTTCCTTCATTAAGATTTCTAAGAACTTTTTATAAGATAATGTGCTTTGTAATCTCTAAGGCAGGTATTCTATGTAACCCTGCTAAGATTTCTTTGGCCTGTACATCTTTTGTGTCTCCAAAGTATTTAATGGGACTAGCATTCCACAGAACAGATATATGTTGGAGATGCATTAATAAATCTAGGAATTTGAGTAAGACTTCAATAATGAATGCCAACACTCAACTTCTACCTAACACCATTAGTTTTCTTTGTCCTTATCAGTCATCAATTCAATGCTACCTCCACACAATATAATCAAATTCCTGAAGACTATTATGTTTGGATTTAGTAGCATGGATTTTTATAAAAAGAAGAAATAATCTTGTCTAATACTGAATACCAAATCAAAACAAAACTTGAAATCAACATATTAACCATTTAAAAGAAGGCAGTTTGACAAATATTGGAATGCTATACCTCATCAAATTCTTCAGTCATTTTTCTGATGATTTCTGCATTCTGCATATTTCGAAACATCTCTATTCTCACAGTACCTGTGAAACAACAGATTTTACAGTTAATCTTTATCTATCTCATGTTAAACATTAAATTTAATCTGATCATTCTCTGAAAGTTGAATAGTCTTTTGGGTTTGATTTTCCTTGTCTTATTCTTATACCAACTATTCTAAAAAAACTTTAAAAAAAATCTTTTTTAGACAGGGTCTGGCCATGTAGTTTAAGATCAGCCTGGAACTCACAATGTAGCCAAGGCTGGCCGGAATTAGTGGGGATCCCGCCTCAGCCTGCCAAGTTGCTAGAATTAGATGAACAAACTACTACACCTGGTAGAAATTCTTATTTAGAAGTTTCAAAGTTCTCTATACTTCCAAAACCAGAATGTCTCAAATTAGATAAATATACAAAATTGTATTGAGCAAAAGAGTAAAAATACTGAATTTACATTACAAGGAGAGTCCTTGAATATTCCCTGAGGTTGCTGAGACATACAACTAGGTGGCTTTGTCTTTTAAGTCTCCAAGGATTTCTGTAATCTCAGCACTTAAGGATCACCAACAGTTTAAGGCCATTTTGGGCTACACAGTGAGTTTAAAGGACAGCCTGAATCATACAGTGAGACCCTGTCTCAAAAAACCAAAAACAAACAAGAATCCCCAGGGATAAAATATGTATCCCCTTATGGCTCTTTGTTATTTTACAATCAAAATGTTCTTCTGGAAATTAAAAGTAAAATATGTTCTATGACATAATAAAACATTTGTTAAATCTGTTTTCCCTAAACATTAAAAGTTGCTATATAAGTTCTATAGATCAACAAAGAAAAAGTTAACCCTTTCCTATTTCACTCTTGCATACTACTTTTTATCTCAAATTTTATTTTATCTCATATATGGTTGTACAGACTTCATCATGTATAATAAAAAAAGTTAATATTGGAAGCTTGCATTAGAAAATTAGTGTAACTTAAAGAAACATAAAAGTTCAAAGTCAGCCTTAGAAACAGAATTGTGGTCTTATAATTAGGGTGCACTTAGGGTCTTCAAGTCAAACAACTGCCAAGATTAACACTCCATAAATCATTTTTAGAATGGTGAATATATTAAGTACCATTAATTGCTATTTCCTGTATCCAAGTATAGATGTGAGAAGGTCTGGAATGGTACTTGGAGAAAAAAAAATTTTCTTTAAAGATTTTTCTCTCAAACATGCAACATCTTGCCAAGCATGGTGGCACATGCCTCTAATTCTAGCACTTGGGAGGCTGAGGCAGAAAGATCACCACGTGTGAAAGGCCAGCCTGAATTACATAGTGAGACCTTGTCTCAGAAAACCAAATACCAACCAATCAATAAAACACACAAACATCAAACATATAACTTAAATAAAATGAGGATTGGGGATTTAGCTCAGTGGCACAAAGGCCTGCTTTGCAAGCACTCAGTTGTGAGTCTGATCCCCAGTACCAATTTAAAAAAAAAAAAAAAAAAAGGCAAATTTTGTCTTGACTTTTATGACAAAAATGGTACTTAAAGTTATTTTAATATACTATAATACAACATTTGTCTTGCAAAGGTTTTTTAAAAATAAACAGGGAATCTACTACATTCAATTGCAATGACAAGTGAACTTCTGGCAAAAATTCCTAAATATTATGCAAATTAAACAAAATTTAAATTTTGGTCATGAATTATTTTGTTACTTTGCAATAGATTCCCATAGATACAAACATAATTTCCAGAAGTTGTTTTCTGGCACTAATACAGACAGTACAATTAGAGCTAAATAAAGGACCATTCCCATTCCACTCACCTGAACCTAAGAAATGCCCCACAGACAAACCCCACACCTTTGTCCTAAGGGGGGCAAAGTTAAAAATAAAAAAGACCCCAGGAAATTGCTAAAGTTTCAGGCCAGGGCACATGTATTTTTAGATCCATCAAGCATGACCTACATGAACTTTCCTCACGTGGAACATGTTAAAAAGTCATACATACAGCCTGCATATCATGTGTCCAATTATAATCAAGTAAATTATAGAAAAGGACATGCACAATTGACTCAGTTGTATCATATACCCTGTAATCATATTGCCAATCATGAGCTGAAAGATCAAATGGGAGGTGCCCTGGGTGAGGTATATGTTTTCAAATTTTGAAGTGCAATTTATTCCATGTCTGTTCTTTTATTCCTTCTGGCCAGTGCCATTTTTCTCCCCGCTAGTGCTATTTTTTCATTTCAGCTGGAATGAAGCAGCTTGCTTACTCTGGGCCTACATTTCCCCAGTAACTTCATGAAATTTAGTTGCTTTTTTCCTTACTGCTGTGTATTTAACATCCACTTCGTTGTTCATCATGCACGAAAACCTAAAACCTATCTAACAAAACCCCATCACTAACAGTATCTTCACTGTTGATAAAATTACATTTATGAACGTTGAAACAAATGAAGTAAAACTACATTTTAAATTGATTAAACACGAGATTGCTCAAGATTGGGTGTACATATAGAAGTTAACATCCAAAATGTTAAAAATAAATCCTTCTTAAGTACATGATAATAGTATATTTTAAAGGGTTAGAAAAAATTTGGTTTGAAATTCAGAGCTTAAACTTAAGTAAGTCCATATTTTACTAAGTCTATATTGTAATAAAACCATTACAAGGTAAATGTTCAATCTTTCTCGAGCTACCAGAGAAATTAACTTTTATGTGGAAATACTGGCACTAACTATGAACCAGTGATTCTCCTCCAACTCAGGCCAGATTCACTTTTTTTTTTTCTGAGTATTTTACAATATTCCCTAAATACTTGTGAAATAAAATTTATTTGTTAATATGACAACTCTATTTTGTAACTTTAAAAATATTTACAACAAAGTATATTGTTTATTATGCTTAGTTACAATTTAACAGCAGTTGCACATTATAATAATTACAAAGTTCAAAGCATTCAAAATACTCCAATGAATATGAAACATTCATCAAAGAATAGTTTCTACCAACTTTAGATTTAAGAAGTCAAAATGGATGGGATGGAGGGAGTGAGGAAAAGGAGAGAAAGGGATGAATGAAAAAGGAAAGCAAACAGCAGAAGTAAAAAAATACAAAAGGAAAAAAACCTAGACACTATGGTCCATACTTGTTATGCCAGCTGCTCAGGAGGCTGAGTTGGGCATCACAATTTTGGCCCAGTGTGAAGAATGTGGCAAGACCCTGTCTCAAAAATGAAAACAAAAGGAAGAAAGGAAAGGGAGGAAAAAAATTCTTCGAAGTTTGATAGTAAATTTATCACTGAATGCCAAAAGAATTGGATTATTATAAGATACTGATAGCTCACAATAGCCATATTCTAGGTAGATTAGGTGAGAGAATAAAAAATTTTAAACAAATTAATGTTTTTTAAATTAAGATATTATCTAGTTAATCAGACAGGCACTGCATCACAATTAATGATTTCTCCTCCTTACATTTTTAGGTTGTTATATTATTAGACACAAATTAATCAAATTAGTACCAATTACAATGTTAGACCTTACTAAAGTGAAAATATATAAGGTATACTCAGCAAATTCAAAATTCTCCTACAAAAATCATCGGATTTGACCCAAGTAATTAACAGCAGAACCAATTCTGGAAAACTGAAGTCAAAATGAAGGGTCCTATACCCAAACTACAGTGGAGACATCAGTTTACAGGTAAAGGAAAACCCATTCTGTTCAAAAGTATTTCAAATAAATTTCTCTTAAGATACTTTTAGTGTTTCAATACAGAAACACTACTGAGATACATAAGAAGACACAAAAACAAAACTAATCAATTACAGTGGTATCTTAAGGTTCACAAATGCAAACATTTGGCAAATTTTCAGGGTTTTTTTTGTAGACTCTGCATCAGGTAACAAACATGACTGCAGCCATTTTTTTGCAAATAAACACAACTGTGACCATCTTTTCTAAAATTGTGGACAAATTAAGTTTATGGACTGAGCTACCACTGTATTATTATTTTTCAGCTACTTTATAATATGCCTTTCCATGACTGTTTTTCAAAACAGCAAAGTTTTTAAAGGTCACTTCAAAAGTTGTAAGGGGGAACAAATGGAATTCTGTAAGTTAGTCTGAAAAGCAATTTACTGTTTTCACATTAACCTAAACATGTACATAACAATGTGTGCATAATTTTATCACTGGATAATTAAATTTATTTCAGGTACAAGGTATGTAATATTTACATACATACATTTAGAAGTGATTAAACCACTGCTTGTAAAATAAACTTGTCAATTCTTTATAAAAATACTAAGTGACATGCTTTTTCCATTCATTTCTCCTAGGAATTTAGGGGGAAAAAAAATCACTAATTTGTCTCAGGTTCCAAAAGTCTGTACAAAATAATTTCATTTTCTCAACAGTTTTTACTTCTGCAAGTGAGATACCTATGAACACATCATTTCAAAAGTTTTGACAACTATTATTTTACACACATTGATAACCAGCCTCCAAGACATCCTATTTCCCATAGTTTCCATCTCTGCTCTTCCAGCCTTAATACAATCTCACATTAACAACAGGCTGAACTTTGTGGTTAACAACCACAACTTGATTGCAACTTCATAAGAGATCTGAAGAACCGTATCTCCCAAAACTAAGCTGCTCACAAATCCTTGAACCACAGAAGAAGAGATAATAAATGGCTGGTGCCATTTCTTAAATAGTAACACAAAAATAGTGTTATTTCTTAAATAGTTACACAAAATTAATATAGATTTCTTAGAAATACCACTTACAATTTCTGGAGAAATTAATATTTTAAAAAAATTTTAAGACTGACCATGATGAAGCAAGGCAACAGCACACACAGGTACTTGACAGATGACCACTAAGGTCCAAACGTTGACATGCAGCGGAGGGGAGATGGAGCAAAGACTTAACCACAGGAAGGTAACTTTAAGGAGAAGTCCATCAGATGAAATACAGTAGTGGGGGTTTTTAGTGACACATCAGTAACAGGGTAAAAGAACCAGACATCTAATAAGCATTTTCTAGTAAGTACTTAAGCAAGCTTTCTAATGTGTCATTTTCAGTCTCAGTGTCCTATCATCTATTTTTTATTTTGCTCCTTAAATTATTTATATGTTGGGCTTCTCATATAAGGAAATCCAACAATAAAAATCTTTAAGACTAAAAAGGAAGGAGTGAATTAAGCAGAACTACTACTTTTCAATCTTGATATTGCTTGTGGTTACAATTTTAAACTCTGTTCCCAGTTCTTTCTCTACCATTATTAATGTTTTATAATCTGATGTTGTTAAAACAGTAGAAAACTTACTAAAGAACCTCTAAATTATATATCCAATATATGACTGGATCATGAAGACTGAAATTACCAGAAGTTTGTTTTGTCCATGTAATCCAGTGCTAGGGATTTCTACTATAGTTGCAGAGGCTTCTAGCTCAACTGATCTATACAACCCAATACAAAACCATAGGAATCATGAGAAAACAAAATAGTAAAATGCCTCAAAGAATTTAAAGAATTTCTTGCTTTTTCTTATGTCTATTTTTTGTCTTCTCCCTTCTAATTTTTCTACCTCTATATATAATTTCTCTTTTTAAATTTTATCTTCTATTTCTCATTGGTTTTTCTTACTTTTATCTACTTTTATTTATTTATTTACAAACTTTAAGGCTGGTTTATTTAAACCAAATAAACTGAAAAAGACACATATACACAATTTTTAAACATGAATATATTAAAATGTTGCTATTTATACAATGTAAATCTAGTAAGATACACAAATCCTGAGTGAGTACAACACATGTCAAGGTAACAAAAGTACATTCTAGAATATAACTGACACCCAAACCATGTTTACTAATATGTATTTCAATACTTTTATAAACATGTTTCTATTTGCCAATAAGATAACTATACCACTGCTCTCTTCTTTTCACAACAAAGTTTTTAAAGTTTCAAAGTTTTACTTACATTCCCCCATTCCCAAACCCAGTATCTTTAATAAAATAAGCATAAAGCTTTGTTGATCTTTTAATAGTAAACTCATTCCATAAAATTACTTTGAATTCTTTCTTTTCTAGCATTTGCAGACAACTGTAAGTCATGCCTTAATGTTTAACACTATAATTGTAGATTTTTTTTCTCTAGGATTAAGGGTGGTACACAATAGGTTGCTATGGTATATTAATGTCCAATTTGTTCTGGACAGTAACACTATAGCTGATGTGCTTGATATTAACAGGATCACATAATTGATGCTATTCTCTGTTAGCTCACACTCCTATTACCTTTGTGATATTAATAATACTACAGTGCATTCCCAGAGAACTTGGTTTTTGGGTTGAATATACATTTGCTTCTCCCAAGTTAACCAAGGTGGCTGAATCTTGGGGTTATGGCAAAAGATTATAGTCAGCCTTATGCAAAGTAATTACCTAACATAACTGAAGAGATCTCCACACTAGTAACTAAGTCTTTAGAATGTAAATATCCACAAAATTCAGCACCAAATGAAACAAAGAAAAAATAATAGACACATTAAGAAGAAAACAAAAATCTTTCCCCAAACTCCCAACTCCAGAATCTAATTTAGGAAGGACCAAAGGGGCAGAATACCATAAGACACCTACAATATTACTTGGAAGGATAACAGAAGAGATTACAAAACATCAAAGAGGTATTCAGCAAATTAAAAAAAAATGTAACTAAATGAAAACTCAAAAGATGCAAGTGCTTTTAGAAGATACTAAAAGCTAGATGTGCTTAAAAAAAAAGATATAAAACATGAATGACTAGTTTACCAAAGAATTAAGAGTTTAAGAAAGGGTATCAAATAAAAATCTGAAAGATTAAATACAGAATCACATATGGGCAGCGAAAGTGGCCAACATGAAAGAACATCAAACGTAGAAAACAATGACTTCAAAGACAAACTATCGAAAGACATCTTAAAACAAGAAAAATGGATCCAACAGCTGCTACATGTCTCAAAGAAACTAACAATAATTTGAATAAGGAAAAATCACAAGACAATACAAATTGCATAAAAAAAGTTCGCTGAAATAATGGTAAAATAAGGGAAAAAGAAAAGAAATAATGGCAGAAAACTTCTCAAACATAGGGAAAGAAACATTCAGATAAGTGAGACATACAGTACAGCAAGTACTAAGGAATGAAAGAAAACTCTGCAATCTCTTTATACTAGAGTCCCATCACAGGGATAAAAATCTTAAAAACTGTTAGTAAAAGGCAATGAATCACATAAAAAGGCAACCCCACTAGAATTATAGTAGACTTCTCTACACAAGCCTTAAAGACCAGTGGAGCTTGGAGTAAATAAAGTGGCTCAAGTCCTAAAAGACAACTTCCAAACCCAACTTTTGTATCCTACAAGATTTTCCTTCGAAACAGACAGAAACAAGGAATGCCTCGAGAAGGAGCACCTCAAGAAATTTATGACCAAATCAGCAATACAAAAAGTTGTCAATTATATCTTAGAAAGAGACAATGAAGACAACAATACTAGAAGGTCACAAACAATGAATGTACTTGGCAGGATGAGGTGGTAAGCAAAAGGAAAAGAGAGAGAGAGAGAGAGAGAGAGAGAGAGAGAGAGAGAGAGAGAGAGAGAGAGAGAAAATCAGCAACAGAAAAATAATGCAAGACTAAGTCAGTACCTTTTACTATTAACTCTCAATATGAATGAATACCACAGAAACTATGCAAATACATCAAAATTAAACAACACCCTCTTAAATAATCACCCTCTTAAATAATCATTCACAGATGAAATTAAAGAGAAAAAAAAAGATGTATTTATGCAATGGAATACTACTCAGCCATAAAAAACAATAAACTCAAGGGTTTTACAGATAAATGGTTGCAGCTAGAAACCATACTCATAAGTGAAATAAATCAGACTTGCATGTATAAACACCATATTGTCTTGCTAGTGTAAGAAACTAAAAGAGTAAATAAGATCCAAAAGTTACAACAGATATAGTGAAAAGGAAAGAAACTGCTAAAAGGGAAATTATATTATTTGATAAATCTTGCATGCCTGTATCTGGTAACCTGAGCAATTACTTTGAAGATAACAATATACAATATAACAACCATTGTTAAATTCTCATCATCTTGTTTTGAAATCCTATATCACAACTGATTTTTGTTGCTATTGTCATTTTGCTTTTGTTGTTTTTTGGCTGTTTGCTTCTTGAGTTTTCTGTTTTTTTCTCTTTAAAATGAAAAAAAAGAAAGGAAGAAATTATAAAATTTGTGCAATAAAGTGACAATGGCATTACAACATATTAGAACCTATGGGATACAATGAAAACAGTCCTGTGAAGGAATTTTATAACGTTTAATTCCCACATAAGGAAAATGAAACAAGATCATATCAGTAACCTAATAACATACCTCAGGGTCTTGAAAAAATAAGAACAATCCACACAAAGCTAGTATGAGAAAAACTACAAAGAATCAATGAAATAAAGAGCTGGTTCTTTGAAAGATTACATAAAAGAAAAACCCTTGGCTAGTATTATCAAAATAAGGAAAGAAAAGACCCAAATCCATACAATTAAAAAATGAAAAAGGTGAAATCACAAAGGATTCTACTAAACTATAGATATCTACAGTTTTCTTATAAATGGAAAATATAGAATAAAAGGACAAATTCCCAGATGAATGATGAAAGCTGAATGACAAAAGCTGAACCAGGAAGATGAAAAATAATATTGAATAATCCTGTATGAGTGAATGAAACTGAAGAAGAAAACATTTACCAAACAAAAAAAGTACAGGTGTGGATGGATTCACTGCTAAATTTTACAATAATTTACTCCTCACACTGTAATAAAATTCAAAGGGAAGCAATACTACTGAAGTTATTCTTAGAGGCAAGCATTTGATTCTGATATCAAAATCAGAAAGACACAACCAAACAGGAGAACGAGGAGATAATCTCTTCAATAAACATAGATGTAAAAATTCTCAATAAGATACTGACAAACTGAATGTACTAATTCATCGAGATCACATACCATGACCAATTAAGATTCATTCCAGACAAGGGATGATTCAATATACACAAATCCTTATATATAATACATTACAGAAATAGAAGCAAAGACAAAAAAAATCATATAACCATCTCAATACCTGCAGAAAAAGCATTTGATATATTACATATATTCATTATGCAAACTGGAAGAAATCGGCTAGGAAGGTCTCTGTGGCAAGTCTAATAAAAGTCATCTATGACAAAACAACAGTCAACATCTCTCATCTCTTACCTCTCTCTGTCTCTCTCATCTCTCTCTCTCTCTCTCTCTCTCTCTCTCTCTCTCTCTCTCTCTCTCACACACACACACACACACACACACACACACACACACAGAACAAAAGTTCAAAGTTTTCCCTCTAAAATCAGTAACAAGACAAGGATGCCTGTTACCACTCCTGTTGCCTGTCACCACAAGACAGAGAAATAGAAGGGATATGGCTAAGCAAGGAAAAGGTTATTATTTGCATGCAACATGATTATACATAAAACAAACTTCCTAAACTCCACCAAAATATTCTTACAATAATCAATGACATAAAGTCAACATTCAATAGCATTCCTATACAACAATAACAAATTCATTGAGAGAAACTAAAAAAGAATACTAATTAAACTAATCAAGAAAGTGAAAGACCTCTACAAAGAAACTATAATACTCTGAAAAAGAAGATGGAAGAGGATATCAGAAAATGGAAAGCAACTCCTCCTCCTGAATAGGCAGAGCCAAAGTAGTCAAAATAGCTGCACTTCTAAAACTGTTATTCAGATTTAACACAATTGCAATTAAAATATAAATAGCATTCGTCACAGAACTAGAAAAAGAATCACTAAAATTCATATGAAATCAGAAGACACCTAGAATAACAAAAGCAATTCTGGGCAACAAGGGCAATGGAGGGGTCATCACAATCTCAGACTTCAGGTTATACTACAAACCTTCAATGATAAAAAGAGCACGGCATTGGCAAAAAACAAACAGAATAGGGAACACAAACACCTTCAGGCACCCTTAGCTAACTTATCTTTGACAAAGAGGCCAAATACTGTTAGTGGAGGAAAGATAGTCTCTTTACTAAATGGTGCTAGCAGAACTGGTTATGCACATGCCACAGGTTGATCCTATACCTGTATCTCTCAAGAGGCACTAAACTCAAAAATGCACCAAAGATGTAAACACCACAACAAAAACACTATGCTAGAATACAAATAGGTAAAACTCTTGAAGACACAAACAGACATACACAAAGACTTGCTGAACAGAATCCCAGTTACCCAAGAATCAACAAATGGGAATCACACTGAGTAAACATGTACTTGCACAACAAAGGAAACTAACAACAGAAGGAAGAAACAACCTATAAAATGGGGAAAAATTTTTGACAGCTACCCCTCCTCAAACAAAGGACTAATATCTAAACTATATGAAGAACTCAAAATGATTACACAACCCATATTTAAAGATCCAATCAAAATATGGGCTATTGGAATGATGACACTTCTCACAAGTACAAATGGCCAATGAATACATAAATATAATGTTCAACATCTCTGGTAAGTGGGGAAATACAAATTAAAATAACACTGAGATTCTATCTTACTCCAGAAAGAATAGCTATTTTCAGGAAATCAAAATATAACATACTGGAAAAGTTGTGGGTAAAAAGGAACCCTTTTGTACTGTTGGTGCCAATGTAAACTAGTACAAACACTATGGAAACCAGTATGGAGATTCTTTAAAACACTACAATAGAAACCATTCAATCAAATTATTCCTCTTCTAGTATCTTTCTAAAAGCATTAAACATAGTATAGTAGAGCAATGCATGTATACTCATGTTTATAGCAACACAATTCATAATAGTTACATCTTGGAAGCAGCCTGTATTTCCAACAAAAGATGACTGGAAAAAGAAATGTGGCATTTATAAAAAATGGGGTATTATTCTGCCACAAAGAAGGATAAAACTGAGTCATGTGTATGAAAATGGATGCACCTTGAGACTATAATGTGAAATGAAATAAACATAATATTAAATTTTGCACAGCTTTTCTTTTCTGAGGAACTAAATTATAAATAACGAGCAAAATTAAAGATAAATAATGAGAAACAAGGAAATATCTTTTTCCAAAATGAAGGGGACTAAGAGATGGAGAAAAAAGGGAAGGAGGGGGAAATCAGAAGAGGGGAACATGATGAAAAAATAAATTTGTTATGCACATGGACCTACTCATTTCACTGTAATCATTAAGTAGAGCATATGTACATAACGATTATGTAAATAAATATCAATAAAATGCCTATCTGCTACCTTAGCTCTATTATTCAATAATATAAGACAGGCAGCATTTCTCATACTATGTCAAATGGATTCTTAAATATCCAGAAACCTTCTGAAACTATAGGAAAATTTGTACCCATGTACTTTTGCAAATAAAGTCCCAACATTCTTAGGTATTTAAAGGAATTTGATAGTTCAAAAGGGCAATAATTATCTAGTATAGAAAAATATTAACCAGATAATCTGACCATTTAGAACTGAAGGGAAACTAGGCATAGTGCCTCCCTTTTTTTACAACACACAGAAGTCAGAGGCAGGAAAGTAATTGTGAGTTGAAAGCTAGTTGGGACACACAGTAAGACCTGTGTTAAAAACTGGGAAGGAAAAAAAAAAAAGAAAGTAGGGGAAAAATATTTGTGATAACATAGTGGAATCCTGAAAAGACTTTTCCCATTCACAAATATAGAAAAAGAAATGCTGGTGGATAAAGAGAAGAAATAACTGATTTCTTTCAAATAAAGGAAGAATTATGTTTTATTTCTAAGTAGCAAATAAAAAGGACAAAGGAACTTGAAATTGTCCATAATGTTAGTGAGATCATTAAACAGCAGAACAACCATTTTCATTTGTCAAGCATCTTATTAGAAAATATTGTATATATAACTCCAATTACATAATTTAAGATACTACAGGAGTTTCTTATCAAATTGCACATAAATGACGATATACCATTCCTTCAACTTGTGCTTCAAGGTTATTCTAATCCAGTCCCAAATAACCTCATGCATACTTAAAGTTTCTCTCACAATTTTTTTTATGGTTCCCTAAGTCATTGCCACCTTATCTTTTGCACAGAATAAGTTTGTCTATTTTACCAAATGTTTGTATGACTGATGAGAATAAAACTAAACAGCAGGATCAGTATATTAGTGTCAAGGAATTTTTCTTAACCAGATTTCCACAAAATTCTAAAAAAAAATTCCATTTTAGCATAATTTTAGACAAGTTACAAACATGATATGAAGTCCTTATAAGACACCTGTTCAACCCTACTGTTACTTTCTAACATTAGTGTAGTAATACTGATAACACTATTGAGAACTGAAATCCATACTTAATTGCTATTTCCTTTGTTGTTACCTAACATCATTTCTGTTTCCTAGTATTGCATGCAAATTATCAGAGAATGTCTTATTTTTCATGTCTATTTAGTTCTTCTATACTCTACTCCCTTAGCCTTAAAAATATATGCATTTTATTTAAAAGTCAATAGATTTTTAGGTATACAATATTAACTACCTGCATAATATTGTATAGCAGATCTTAGAACTCATCTATTTTGCATTATGAGACTGCAAATACACTAGTGACTTCTGACTTCCTAATTTGAACTATGCCTGACAATCATCTTTCTACTCTGTTTCTGTGAATTACAAAGGTCCTATGAGTAGAATCTTTGAATGCCTTGTTTCACTTAGCATAATGTCCTCCAGGTTCATCCACCTTGTTATTTGTCAAATACTGCAGGATTTCTCTTAAGGGTAAATAATATTATACGTATGTCTATACTACGTTGCTTTATCCATACATCCTTTGACAGACACTAAGTTTCATAATTTGGCCACCGTGAATAATGCTACAATGAAACTGGGAATATAGACACTCTTTTTAAAATAGGGATTTCATTTACTTTAACTATGTTCCCCACAGTGAGTCTGCTGTACTACGGCAATTTTATTTTTAATTTTTTAAGCAATTTCTGGTGTTTTCCATAGCTGCTGTACCACTTTCCATTCCAATCAAAAGTATACAGCGTTCTAATACATGCACATCCTTGTCAACACTTGTCTTTTTTTAAAATTAGTAACAGTTATCTTAAGAGACATGAGGATGATATCTGAGCTTTTGATTTGCATTTCCTTGATGAGTGACACTGAACATCTTTTCATATTCCTGTGTAAAGTATCTATATGTCTTCTTTACACAGACAGTTGTTCAAGTTCTTTGGCTATGTTGTAATCAGGTTTTCTGCTACCGAACTATAGGAGTTCTTCATATACTTTTAACATTAGCTCATGATGTGATACAGAGTTTGCAAATACTTGCATCTATCCCATGGACTGCCATTTTATTTTGTTGGCTGCTTCCTTTGCTATGTATGTCTTTACTTTGATGTAGTCTCACTTGTTTGTGTTTTTTCTTTTATTGCTTGTATATTTGGGTATAACGTCTATGATATCACTGTCAAGAAAAATGTCAGGAGGCTTTCTTCCATTGTTTTCTGATAGAAGTTTTATAATTTCTTGTCTTACATGCAAGTGTGCAATATATGTTGAGTTGTTTTTTTTGTGTGTGGCATAAAAGGGTCAACTCCCATTCTTTTGCATGTGGTATCCAGTTGTTTCAATACCATTTACAGAAGATAGTGTGCTTCCCCATGTTTTAAAAAGAGATAATAGGCTGAGCACATAGCTTGGCAGCATAAGCACCTGCCTGGCAAGCTCAAGGTCCTGAGTTCAATTCTGGGCACCTAAATAAATAAATAAATAAATAAATACAATAAATCAAAAGAGGTAATACCTCAACACTTGCTTTTCAATTAACTAAAAAAAAGAATTGTAGTATAAAGAAACAAACTGGTATACATACATATTGAAATACTTTTAAAACAACAGAATATATAATTTGAGAGTTACCTGAACTTTTCCCTACTTCCTATTTCTTAGGTTTTGCTCTTTATTTGTGTATATATAGTGTTTCTCGTAAAAAAGAAACCATGTGATATTGAAGTTTATGGGTCTGAATTATTTTAACATTCTCAAGTTACATCAATTTACTCACAAATGCCTTATCTTTCTTTAAGGCAGCCTAGCACTCCACTGTGTGTAAGTACCACATTTTCCTTATCCATTCATCTGCTGATGGACACATACGCTGTTTACAAGATCTAGATACTATAAATTGTCCTACCAGAGTATGTACCATCCCTACAATATGATTATTTTAACTCTTTTAGTAAGATACCTTGTAAGGGAACAGTACTGAATGAAATGAATCTCCACATTGATTTTCATAATGACTATACTAGTTTACATTCCTGCCAACAGTGGCGTAGGGTTCCTTTTACCCTACATGCTCTCTAGCACTGGTTATTTTTAGACTTTTTAAAAATGACAGTCTTTCTGGGATTAGATGGTATTTCAGTGTAGCTTTAATTTGTATTTATGTGATGGTCAGATGATGAGCATTTTTTCATGTATTTATTGACTACTTATACTTCTTCTGAGAAGTGTGTATTTATTTCAGTTGTCCATTTTTAGACTGAGTCTTTTACTTACTGGAGGAGTCTAGCTTTTTCCTTCTTTTCTCATTTGTGTATTCCTGACAACCACAATGAACATTACTTCAATGCATATGCTTTTGGTCTCTGTGTTCTGTGAAACTGGTCCATAGGTCTGTCTTAATGGCAGTACCACATTGACTTAACTTCTGTAGGTTTGTAATATTCAGGTCATGAATTGGAGGGAACTGAATCCAGGGCCTCAAAAAAAGCATGTGCTTTACTACTAAATATACCTACAGGTCTTATAACGTACTTTGAAATCAGGGAAAATAGTGCCTTTGCATTTATCCTCCCTTTTCCAGTCTGTTTTCGTTCTTCATGAGGCCACTGATACATGCCCCTGGGAAAAATACCTTTGGAATTCAGATACAAATTACATTGAATAAGGAGCTCATTTGGGGACATATGGAAATTTAAACAATGTTAAGTCTTCAAATCCCTTAACATAAGATATCTTTCCATTTGTTTTTCTTCTTTTTCTTAATAGTCCTTTATAGTTTTCAGTGTCTTTAACTTCCTCAGTTGACTCCTAAATACTTTATTCTTTTTGACACGATTGAAAATGGAACTGTTTTCCTAATTTCATCTTCAGATAGTCTACTGAAATTGTTGTGTAGCCATTAAAAATTTCCTTATATAAATACATACCACAATTGTATTTCTTTCTTTCTGACCAAGATGTCTTGTATTTATTGTGTTTGCCTACATGCTCTGAAGAGATTTCTGGTAGTATACAGAACACAACAGTGAGAGTGGAAAGTCATTGGATTCCTGAAATTAGCTTTTCATTGCCAAGTTATATTAGCAGTGGTCTTTTCATATAAAGTGATTATTGCTGTGAGACAATATACCTGTACTCTTAGTTTATTGAGAGGTATTTTTATTTTTTTAGTCAATATTTAAAGGGTGAATTTTATCAAAGACTCTGCATGTATTGACATGCAGATATGAATTTTATCCTTCATTAGGGTATTATGACATAACATAACTGATTCTGTATGGTTTTTTTTTTTGATTTTTTTTTTTTTGATTCTGTATGTTGAGCAATACTCCATCTGTCCCTGGTATACACCCAGGCTAATAATGCAAAATTTGGTGTGCCACTTTTTTTCACAAGACTTTTTTACATATAAATTTAGCAGAGATATTAGTCTGTAGTTTTCTTGTGATGTATTTCGTTCTGCAATCCAGATAATGCTGCCTTTATGAGTTAGAAGTGTCTCATCTTAAATTCTTAGGGTAAGAATGACAATAACTGCTATTGATTGTTCTGTGAATGGAAGAGTTTATCAAGTGAAACCATCTGGTCTTGAGCTTTTCTTTTCTGAAAGTTTTAATGACTAATTCAATCTCCCCAATGGTTATATGTCTGTCCAGATTTTCAATTTATTTGTTTTTTTTTTTTTTTTTTTTTTTTTGGTACTGGGGATCGAACTCATGACCTCACGTTTGCCAGGCAGGCGCTTAAGCCACTGAGCTAAACCCCCGGCCCTGATTTTCAATTTATTTAAAGTCATTCATGTGATTATGTGTGTTTCTAGAAATATACCTACTTCTTCTAGATTGTCCAATTAATTGATGTATAGTTTGCTCATAGTAGTCTTTTATGAGAGGTTTGATTTCTGTGGCATGAGTTATAATGTCTCCTCTTTACTAGTTTTTTTTAAGAGAATAAAACCAAACCAAACTAAACATGATAAAGTTAATCAGAACAGAACAATGAAAGTGATACAGGACTTCAAAGTAAGATAATAGGAAATCAACAATGGCTATCATAATGCCTCATTTTCTTCAAAATAGCTGTCCATAACATCACAGACATAATAAAACCAATCAAACAAACAAACAGAATAAACCAATCAACACAAACGATTGAAAGCATTACAGGTATTCAAAATCAGATAATAGGAAATCAACAATGGCTACCACAATATAACCCACTGTGTTCAAAATAGCTTCCCATACCAACAGACACAGTAAAATAAAACAGAACAAGACAGAATAAAACCACATCAAACAAAACTATTAAAACAATATAGGAATTCAAAACAATAGTAAATTAACAATGGTCACCACCTTTCCTCTTTTTAGACATTTGCTCCCCTATCACTTTCATAATATCTTTTGTACATCCTGGATCCCACTAACTCTTTCAGGTTTTTACACTAGGAGATAACATGAGGTTCACCCACATGAGTCAAAAAACCATTTCATCCATGACCATGATCTCAAGTTGCATCCATTTACCTACAAGAGCTTTGTGATTATCCTTCTTTATAGCTGAGGAGCTTTCCATTATATGAAAATACAGGCAAGCTACCCGTACTTTTTCTGGTTTCCTGTCACATGGAACATTGTTTTTGCTCCTTTGTCTTTAGGTCTATGAATTCCCTTTTGAGTAAAATGTGTATCCTGTATACAGCATATTGGTGGATCTTTTGTTTTCTGATCCACTCTCCCTGTGTTTCTTCTAACTGGTGAATTGAGGCCATCTAATGATTACAACAGGCATGCGCTGGCTCATCTCTGCCAGGCTATCTGCTGTTGTTGGCCCTCTACTGTTTCCCTCCATTCAATTGCCTATCCTGTTTGGCGATCTCTCTCTGCTGGTATTTCTGGAACTGTGGTCATCTTTATCTCTCTCTGGAATATACTTCAGTGCTCTTTGTAAAGATGGTTTGGTGGTTATGAATTCCTTCAGTTGTTCTTTATCGTGGAAGTATCTTATTTCTACATCAATTCTGAAAGATAGTTTTACAGGGTACATGAATCTGGGTTGGAAATTGTTTTCTTTCAGTACTTGAAATACTTCACTCCAACCTCTTCTTGACTTGATGGTTTGGGTTGAGAAGTCTGTCATGATTCTGATGGGTTCACTGTCTAATAACATTTAATATCTAATGTCTAATAACATTTAATATTGTTTTGTGTTGAATTTCTAGGACCTTGATTATTTTACGCCTGGGAGATTTATATTGGTTATGGTCAGTTGGAGTCCTATATGCCTCACATATCTGTATGCCAGGTTCTTTTCCCAAGTTTGGGAAGTTTTCTGCCATTATTTCTGCAAATAGTCTTTTTTATGTCATTTGTGTTTGTCCTTGCTTTTTGCTGACAACTATCACTATTAAATTATGTCTTTGGTTGTCTTGCAGTCACTGAATTGCTATTTCCTGGTTCCTTATTACTTTTAAGAGATTTCTCTTCTTGCATGATTGCTAGCTGCAATCCTGTCTTCAAGGACTGAAAGTCTGTCTTCAGTCTTCCAAGCAATTTTGCAGGGTCTCAGTGGAATTTTCTACTTCCTGGATATCTCTTTGAATATGTTTCATGCCTTGCAATTCCTTCCTATATAGTTTATTCAAGGTTTCCATCATGTTTCCATGCTTCATTTTTTTTTTGTCTATGACTTCTTTAGATATGCTCAGCAATTTTTTCATTGTATTTGTGACTTCTTCTTTTATTTGATCTGATTACTTTTTATAGTCTCATGAAGTTATTTCTTTACATCAGTTGCTAATCTTTCGGCGATTTCCGGTCTGTAACTTCCATTTTCTTCCATGTCTATGTCTCCCAGACTTGTTTTGTGTGGGCTGGGGGAGTCTGAGATTGCCTTTTGATCCTTTGTTGGTGGTGGTGGAGCTGCTTTGTCTGTCAGACTGTGTGTGGCTACACTTTGGACTCCCCAGATGGCGGCAGGTGCACAGGGGTATCTTTGTATGATGATTCTCCTGGTCCACTTTGGCTGCCAGTAAAAAGCCAGCATCTTGCCTGATAGTGGCCTATGGGTATATGGGGCATATCTAGCTGCTTCTCCCTGCCTGCAATGGTTACATGAGGGAAGTTTCCTGATGTCAGTATATGGGCAGGGGCAGGTCTGGTTGTTTCTCCCTCCCTGTGCTAGTTACCTCAGGGAAGCACGAGTCCCAGTGGTGGCAGGCACGCAGGGGCAGGTCTGACTGTTTCTCCCTGCCCAAGGTGGTTCTAAAGGGTTTTTTTTTGGGGGGGGGGGAGGCTGGGAATCATACTCATAACCTTGCACTTGCCAGGCAGACACTTTTGCAGCCAAACTACCTCCCTGGCCCTTAAATTTTACTTATTTTTGATGACACAAAAATTTTAAAAAACTAGTGATTATACATTTTATGCAATGAATGTCCTTCAATCTGGGTTTGTCCAACACTTTCCTCATAGTTAGATAGCATGCTTGTTTTATGGTTGGGGAGGGTAACAGTTGTTCTAATTACATAAAATCAATGGTACATTCTAGTAATGTAACTAAACATTATAAGTTATTAATTATTATCAACTAGGTAAGGTAATGCTTCTCAGTTTTCTTCACTGTACAGTTACTACTTTTTCTCGTTTTCTTACTGTACTCTTTGGAAGATGTATGTACAGCCCCACCATTAAAGGAGCAAAGTTTAGCTTCATTTTATCAAAGTTCATGTGAGTAACACATTAGTTATTTTGAATTATGCATTCTAGATTTTGCATTATCATCCACTTGAGAAAGAAATATATATAAATCAAATGTAGGGAAAAGTGTACCAAAATGTTTGGCTCTGGTCTCTTCTAATAATTTTTATTGTGTCCTCTATATAATCAACAGTTTTTCCTAAAGTAAAAAACCAGAGTTTTTTTTTATTACTTTCTTACTTAAAATGCTAAACTGTTCATCTCTACAGCTGAAAGTTCTTTCAAAACAGTGACAGTTACAGACAATAACAAAAAATTTCAAATAGTCCCAAGAAAATCAAAGTCTATGAAAGAAATTAATGCATAACATAAAAGACAATGAAAATGATGCCGAAAGGACAGAGGTTTCAAAACTATTCTCTTTCTCCCAAAATAAAGTTTTGAAGAATTTCAGTGTTTTAAGTTATTTACACACATATATACATCATCATTATCCAAGGAAAGAAATCACCTTAGACTGATATATACAAGTTCTGATTGTGGTAATAATATACTAAAAACAATAATCATTTAAATTCTGTTCCTGAAATCCAACACAAAAATATTAAAAAACATTCTGAATAGCATCTGAACTCTTAATATGCAATAATAAATTACTAGGATAAAAAGGTTTAAAAGAAGAAATAGACCTACAAGAAACATTGAAATCATTTCTTTCTCAATGATATTTGCCAAGTCTAAGTGCTTGAGTGGGAGTTCTGAAATAAACGAATAAGAGTAACAACTATTTCACAGGATGCAGACTTCAGTGATTGCATCCTTAGGTTAAGACTACACAAGCAATAAATCTACCTCCTCAAAATCTGGAGGAGGAAAAATTTTTTTGACATTGTGTAAAAGGACTGAAACACTTGAAAAATAATCATCAAAAACTAGTAGTCCCCTAAAATTATATAACCTAAGTTCATAGATTCTGATCCACAAAACCTCAAACTCTATAATGCAATTGTAAATATTCCAAATTCAAAACTATTCTATTCTAAATTAATACATTTGGATTCACAATACCTCAAATTCTATATTCAATGACAAACTGTCCTACATTGGTAGCACCCCTAGACACATGCTGACCAAACACTAAATCCTAGCTTAGAGAAATGTACCTTTATTCTCAGTTTCAAATAAATTTGACAGAAAGATGCTGACTTGACAGAAAACAAAGGTATTGAAGTAAAATGTTGTGAATACCAAGACGAAAAGAAACATGCATGCAAAAGAGCAAGAAAGAAGCAAAAGCCACAAACAGGCTCACAAAGATAGAAATAATCAGCATTATCACATATAGATCATAAAAATGAAAAGTATTCTCTACATGACAGAATGTCCTCATAGTCTAGAATGACATTAATGGACAATGTAAAAGTATATACCCATACAAGACTACTTTAGGAAATAAATACAAAAAACCCCTTTCAAATGATGTTCTAGAGAGTGTGTCACTAATAGAACCACAAAAGAATTTGTACATGCTGTATTTTAGGTGAAGTGATCTCAGCTATATCTGAAATGAAGAAAAGACTAGAGATCTACCATACAACACTGCACCAATAGTCAACAAAATTGAATTATATACTTAATACTCTTAAGATGGGAGATCTCAAGAATAACCATGTACATGTATAAAGCTAAATAAATGCTAAATTTACTTTTTCAAAGTAAAACAATGATTAAGAGGGAAAACTAAGTAGATTTAAATTACAAACTATGAGGGAAATAAACTGAATTACAGTGTTCTACTTTCTTGTATTTTCTGGGGGAAAGGAGTAAAAGAAGCAGCTGTTACATTTATGAGTTCTATAATTTCTAGAAAAACCATTAAATGAATAGAAAGAAATAGAAAAATAGGCATACTTTAGTAAAGAATCTAAAAACAGTGGTAATATTACAAGATAAGGGAGTAAATGGTAGATTTAAAAGACAAACATTATGGGGCTGGGGACTTAGCTCAGTGGCATAAGCGCCTGCCTTGAAAGCGCGCAGTCATGAGCTCGACCCCTGGTACCAACCCCCCCCCCCAAACAACATCAACAACAACAAAAAACTCCAAAAAATAAAATAAAAGACAAACATCTTTCAAACCAAATAAAAAATATATAATCTATTTCTATGTTGTTTACAAGAGACATCTAAGAGTTAAGTATAGGAAAATCAAAAGAACAAAAGTAGAAAAAGTGGGCTAGAAAAACAAGGAAAGTAGCATACTTCATTACTAACTAAATAAAACATTTTTTGAATAAAGCACTGCCATAGATAAAAGGAAACATTAAATAAACATACATTTAAGTTATATGAAATAGTTTACCCACTGTATGCAAACAATAGCTAATACAATTTCTATTGTGTGAGCAAAAACATGGTAACATTTGAATTCTGTCATATGAACTGTTTGAAACTTTGAAGTTATTACAACCACTTCAGAAAAGTCTGGCATTTAGAAAATTTGCATCCACTATTGGGGCAGCAATTACACTCCTCACTATATAAACTAGAACACCTTGTATAGAGATACCAAATTGACATGTACTGAAGATTTTTCAGTAACATGGTTCATTTTATCAAAAAGCTGGAAACAATCTAATTTGCTTCAAATTAAGAAGAATAAAGTAGTATATTCAGATAACAGATACTTTATAGAAATTCTCAACACAGGCCATTTATTTCTCCTGAGGCACATTTTGCAACCTCTGAAGACACTGTGGATGTCTCAAAGGAAGGAGGGGATAGAGGAATGTGCTACTGATAACTAAAGGGTATACAGCTTTGGTGGTGAACTTATGGCACATGTTCCATAGTGAGCTGTTTGTTATCACTGAAAGCTCTAAAGAGTTTATCATCATTCAAGTGTTGTGGCTTGTATCTAAATGTACCCCCCAAAGCCTCAGGCGCTCATAGGTGGTACTCTTCAGAGGTACCTGAATCTAGAGTGTGTGATGCTGGGATACAGGGTGTGTGATTACTAAATTAGTCTACTGACTGGTCTGGATGTAGATAACTGAAAGGCCCAACCTGGGTGCAAATGCTACCTGCCCTAAGGGTATGTATTCTGTACATACTATAAGGGATAAAAAGAAGGCTGCTGCCTTTTCATGCCGCTTTTGCTGCCTCTTGCCTTCTGTCTTTCATGACATTAACTTTTTCTCTTCTGTGATGCCTCTCTGCCATGCCACCCTGCCTTGGAGCCTGCCAGACTGAAACCTCTACAAACTGAGTTAACATAAACATTTCATCTTTTAACTTTAGGTGCTGGGTATATTGTCTCAGTTATGAGAAAATAAAGCAAAGGTGCTGCTAAATGTTCTACCATGCACAAGAACACCCACCACAACAAAGGACTGTCTGCATCACATACATAAAGTAACTATAGTACAAGCAACACAAATAAATCCTATAAAAATTATGTTTTAACAAAAGAGGTACAAGTTAATTATTTAGAAGCAGAAAAGAGACAAAACTAATTTTTTTTTTTTTTTTTTTTGGTTTAAGGATGGATTCACTGACAGTAAAGATATAAAGAAAAGCAAAGACATACTTATCATAAAATCAAGATAGTAGAGTCGGGGGTTTAGCTTAGCAGCGCAAGCAACTGCCCTGGCAAGCCTGAGGTCATGAGTTTGATCTCTGGTAGGAAAAAAAAAAATCATGATAGTATTAATCTTTGTGGGAGACAGAGATGGGGATGGTTGAAATGAAGAGAGTCACTCAATGGAGGAGGGCTCTTCCTAAAATCCACCAATAATCTTTCTCTTAACTTGAGTAAAATACCACTAAGATTCATAATATAAATATCATTTAACTTCTATATATATTTTTTCAAATTTGCCATGTTATAACTAAAACTTACATTTACAAATACTGAACTATTTTTTCTGTACATGTAAGAAGGTAAGAAAAAAATTAAAATGCATTCTACAGAAGATACTAATATGTAACAAACCCACAATAAAAACACTTGTTAGTTTATATCAGCTTGATGCAGATACTGAGACAATGACAGCAGTGCAAGCAATTTATGTAGGAGACAATGCAGTGAGGACATCAAAGAAAGAAAAACAGCAGATAATAAAAAGTGCATTATGTACAAATGCTATGAAAGAGAAACAGTATTGTTATCAACTAAGAAAGCAAGCTAATTTTAACCACCAATTCTCAAGCATATCTTTTATTAACTAAAAATACAACAATTGTCAACAGAAACTATAAATATCCCAATATACATTTCTGAAATTAGTTACATACTGGTATTTCCTTAAATATATGCATATCTGTGCCAATATAGTATATTTAACAATAATAGTTTGACTACATGGACCACACGCCTTCATTTTGTCTAGCAAAATTCCATGAACATATCCGCTGGTTCCTTAAGTCTTCCTAGCTGCTTCAAACTGTTTCAGAATGCAATACTATGTTAATACTATTTTTGCTTTTTGTTTTGTTTCCGTTATTGGGGACTGAGCACAGGGGACAACTACCTAGCTCTGATCAGTAAGGTTTCAATCAAGTTTTCCTTTGCCACCATTGCTACTTCACGGATACTCAATATATCCTATTGAGTTGGTCTATATTGACTGGGAATCCCAACAGCAAACAGATTTTATTCTAGATGGTTCAAATGAAGACACACTATGTGGGCAATCAGGAGGCAACTAGGGGCATGATAGAAGTAAGACAGCTAAAGCAGGAAACCAATACCCCACACTAAATTTTAAGGGAGGAAGTGAAGAGACAGAATGATACTGGAGACAATGATCAAGGGATTGTTCATATTATTCACCCATAAAAAATGTTTCAATTTGTCCCTTTGAGCCAAGAATTAACAAGGAAAAAAGTCCTCTGATTTTTTCCCTCTCCCTGACCAAGCTTGTTTCTATATCATTTCAAGACAGTTTTTTATAATATCTATTTGTACTTGGGTCTCACACAGCTTTTACAGGGAAATGAGCTGACACAACAACTTGTATTATAGAAATTTAATGTGTAACTGAAAGAATCCTTATAAAAGTGCAAATCTTACCTCAATATATATTAGAAATATTGGCCTTTCTTAACACAAATAAAATTCCCCATTTGACCTCTGCTTTTGGCATTCCTTATCACAGTATCCACTTTTAGTGTAGTTTAATTTTGTCAATCTTCTTTTACAATTTATTCTGAATCACAGTTAATTTTGAATTATTTAATAAATTGCCTCTGTTCCAAGGTTATAAAGGAATTCTTGTTCTCTTTTAATGTTTTATTATTTTTGTTTCTGCTATTTATTGTTTTTACACTTAAATCTTTTAAAAGATGAGTTTTGCTATATAGTGCCCAGGCTGGTCTCAAATGGTGAGTTCTTCCCTCAGTCTCTTACATAGCTAGGATTATCGGTATGTGCCACCATGTACATCTTGCATTATGAACTCCTGATGCACTGGAAATTCATCTTGGTAAAATTATCACAGTAGGGAGTAGAGCTGAAAGATCCTCTTCCCTTGTTTTTGTCTTTAAAATAAAATTTCATTGTATCTTTTAGTTGACTGTACTTGCACATATGAAAAGATAATTTCTGTATCTCTGAACCTTAATATATTACTGAATTACTTTACTGCTGGTATTAGTTTTATAAGCTGATTCTAGAGTTTCTTAAACTTTTAATATTATTTTCACACAGATCATATTTATTCATTGGGGTTTTATCATCATTATAACACTAAACAGTAGTTGTGGGGGGTAGGCATACTTGTCTTGACAATGAAACTAACTCTATTGGTATCCCTTGAGCAAGACACTGGCTGGGCAGTTACCACTCTTTTTCTTCTCTCCTGCCCTCATGCTTGGGAGATCCAACCCTGAGCTTTGTATATGCTAGGTAAGTACTCTAACCTAGAGGCACATCCCTAACCCTAAGACCTCCCCTCAGTATTTACTTCGACATAATTTTAGACTAACAAAAAGGTTAAAAAGTCCAAAGAGTAACCTCTATCCAAATTCTTCAGGTATGAACATTTTATATGTTTTTTCCTTTAGCTCTTCACATACATATCTCTTTTTCCCTGGATGATGTAAGCATAAGCTGCAGATATCATATTCACTGTTCTTTTTTGTTCTTTTTGAGGGGGGTGTCTTTTTGAGACTAAGTCTCGTTATACAGTTCAGGTTGGCCTTCAACTCACTTTTTGTGACCCAGACTGGTTTCAAACTCATCCTCCTGGCTCAGCCTCCCGAGTTCTGGTGTTATAGGTGTGTACCAGCATGCCCGAATCCACTTTTCTTTTTATGACAGTGTTACTCTCAAACAAAAGATCCTCTATACAACCATAGTATAATGATCAGAATTATAAGACAACTGATACTATATAAGTCTAATGTTAGAGTCTACAAAACTAACTTGGATTTCAGTATTTTTCTTAGTAATGTCCCATATGTCAAAAGAAATTATAGCTTTTATTTCTGGCCCTGAACTAGTGATCCTCTTGCCTCAGCCTCCCAAGAGCTGAGATTAACAATAGGTGACATCACACCTAATCATCACATACTACATTCTATTATCATGTTTGTTATTTAAGGTAGAATATTTTTTGAGTCATTTATTAGCATTTCATGATGCTGACAGTTTTTAAGAGTGTAGAATAGTTATTTTGAAGTATATAGTTCAATTTCAGCTGGTTTGGTTTTTACTCATGAATAGACTCAGGTTATACATTTATTGCAAAAATACCATAGAAATAATGGTGGGGCCTTCTAAGTACATTTCAGAAAGCACATACTGTCATTTAACTCCATAATTTTGCTCAATGTTGGCTTTCTTTGTTTGGTTAAGGTAGTGTTTTACTAGGTTTGGTTAAGGTACTGTTTTACTAGGTTCCTACACTGTAAAGTGTCTACTATACTCATTGTAAATAGTGTATTTACTGTAAAGAGACATTTTGAGAGTAGGTAACACTGTATTCTTCATCAAACGCTACCTCTTCCGACTTTAAAAAACATTTTTTTTTTTTTTGAGACAAGGTCTCCTTATATAGTCAGGCTGGTCCTAAACTCACTGTGTATCCCAGGCTGGCCTTAAGCTTGCAGCAATCCTTCTGCCTCAGCCTCTCAAGTGCTTGTGACTGCAGGCTTGCACCACCACATCAGGCTTGAACCTCCTCCAAGTTCTGACTTTAAAAGTTTTGAAGATTAGTATTTTTACACCTTTGACTACACGTTAGGCAAAAATACTCTAATACTGAGCCACATTCCAGCTTCAAAATCTTTTTTTAAAAAATATCTGTTCATTGTTGGTAATGAACAAGTTTATCTGATATGCTTGCACTCAATTTTAGGATTTGCACCTCTGTATTTGGTATTTTTATTTTTGTAGAGTATGTGAAACAATAGTAACGAAAGCCACACTATTTGAAAATTATATTCATAATAAGTATCATTGTCCCTCTCTAGTCCCCTCTAAATTTCCACTTCATTCACACACACCCTTACCATGGATAATCATTTTATTCTCTGGGTATTCTATGGGGATATGGTTATAGATTGAATCCAAGGCCTTTCTAATGATATACATTTCTAACCCCTTTTAAAATTTTTTATTTTTAAATTTTGAAACAAGGTTTGAAAAGCCTCTGAATTGCCCTAGCTGGGCTTGAATTTGGGATCCTCTTGCCTCAGCCTCCCACAATACCAGAAATATAGGCAATGCTATCATGCCCAGCTTTAATTTTATTCTTTGGTTTATCATTTTTACAGTGACATAAAACACCACTGTGTCTATGTCATAGTGTATTCAAGCATTATGCTATATATGAGGATTTAATATATTGTTAAAATTTTCCAGCTTTAAGTAGCACTGCACTGAGTAACTATATGTAGTTATTTCTGTAGTGCCCACGGTCTGTCTTCATGGAAAAATCCCAGAAATACAATGGTGAGATCAACAGACAAATGTATGAGTAGTTTTGGTAGATATAAAGAGGTACTTATATCAATTTGTATTCCAACTATTAATGTTTTTGGTTTTCCTCACAGCCTCAGCAACAGTGTTATAATTTTTAACTTTTGCTTTTAATTTTTACCTATGAGCTTAAAAATAAATAACTAGATGTAGTTGTAATTTGTAAGATCTCAGTGAACATGTTTTCTTTAAGATGTGCTTACTAAAGTCTCCTAAGAATTAGGTCTGTATTTTGACATTTTTTAATATTTCACAGATGTGAAAAGCAGTATACTTTGTTAATCATATTTACAAAGTATGCATCTAGGCTTTTACGAAAATGGTGTAAGATCCATTCTGCCAACTATATAATTAGGAACTATGAAGACAGTTAAAAGAAAATTGTCAAGGGAGAAGAAAGGAGAAATTATAGAGAAAGAAACAAGTATCTTTCAAACCTCATTCATAAGAGAAATGCAAATTAAAATTATTCTATGTACCAAAATTAACCAGTGATTAGTAACTATGCAACCACTGGAAGAGAGTCCTGGAGTATCTTCTTGACCTTGCATTTGGCAATAGAACTTTAGATTTGACAGCATAATATATGGAAAAAAAACCGGATGCTAGATCTCATAAAATGTTAACCTTGTGTGGATTAAAGACATCATTAAGAAAGTGATAATAACTAGAAAATTCCAAGAAATCAGTTGCAGTTTTTATAATCCATCAAGCAAAACATGCATAATCTAGTTTTAAATTAAGCAAAGGACTTGCTTAAATGCACCATGCTTCAATAAAACGATAGTCAACAATCAGATGAAAAGATTAAGAAAACACAAATTAAAACTACAATGAGATAACAGTTCACAAACTATTAGGATGATTAATAGCAAAAAGGTATAAAATAAGTATATGCTGGGGATGGTGGTACCATCTGTAATCCAGCACTTGGAGGACTGAGGCAAAAGGACAGATATGAGTTCAAGGCTTCCAGAACTACACAGTGAGATGATCTCTTAATAAATATTTAAGAATGTGGAAAAATAGGAATCTTCACACATTTCTGATGTGAATATGAAATATGGGTTCACTGTGGAAAACAGTGCGATCGTTTCTGAGTTTAAACAAAATTACCGGTAACTTTACTCCTAGAGATTTACAACAGAAAGACTTGTACATTAGTTCCAATACTCTCAACAGCAAGAGAAAAGGTAGAAACCACATAGATACCCATGGACAGATGAATGGATGAATAACTTGTGATATCTATATACAAGGAAATAGGTTTTCAATCTTAAAAGGAATGAATTACTGATATATAAGTTGGATGAATATAAAAAATAGTATGTGAAAACTATGTTTTTTTAAAATATAAAATGACTGAAATAGACAAAACTATAGGGACACAATGCAGATGAATGACTGCCAAAAGATAGAGGATAAAAAAATGAGGTATGATTATTTAATGAACACAGAGTATTGTTGTGAGGTAATTTTTAAAGGCTCAAACAACAGAGAGATGGTTATTAGTGGTACAATAAAGTAAAAATGCTTGAATCTTCCCAAAAATTCTTAAGTGAAAAACTTAAGGCCCTATGTAATGGTATTAGAAGGTGAAGTCTATGAGAGTAATGAGGTCATACAGACTTGTGACCTCATAAAAGGTTTCCCAGAGAGCTCTTTTACTGTTTTTTCAACATAGGAGCATACAACAAAAAGTTTGTTGTCTGCATTCTAGGTTAAAGCCCTCAGTAGAACCAAACTGTGCTGACACCCTGATCTTGGACTCCAGAATTATGCAAAGTAGATTTGTACTGTTTATACCAAATCTCTGACACTTATAGCAACTCATAAGACAATTTCAAAACTTTAAGATTATACTAAATGCTAATTAATTGTACATCCCAAAATGCTTCGTAAGTTACATGTATTTTGCAACACATAAAAACACAGATACGTCATTTAAAAATTATTCATTAAGCCAAATCTAAAAATGTGATATACTTTGGTGAATGGGCTAAAACGGTATATAACATTCAAAAATACATTTACCTATAGATGTTCTTCTGTAAAGAAAACCAACTCACATGTATCCTTATTATATTATTTATAACAGGAAGAGACTAAATAGTATAAAAGTCTGCTGACTGAAAAGTAGTTAAATAAATTATTGTATATACACATGAAAGTTAACGATGATTCTATTATTTTTCAAAAAGGGAATGAGAAAGTTCTTCATATACCATATACCAATATCTTTTGTATAATAGGAATAGAGAAGAAAAGAGTATATATTTTGACTTTAGGTGTGAAAATTAGATGACTGTGCAAAGAAACAAACTAGAAGATCCACGATATTGTAATCTAGTTAAGAGTTATTAGAAAAAGAGTTGTTAACTAAATGGAGATAACTAAGGCAGAAGTGCTAAAGACTTTTAGTATATAATAAAATTTTTTTGAGCTACAGGAATGTTTCAAAAGGAAAACTTTAAAAATTTGGGCCGGGGATTTAACTCAGTGGCATAAACGCCTGCCTGGCAAATGCAAGGTTATGAGTTCAATCCCCAGCACCAAAAAAACAAAACAAAACAAAAACAAAAAAAAAAAAAACAAAAAAAAACCCCCAAAAAAACCAAAAACAATTTAGCAGAACTGCTAGACTGAATGAATAATGTACATAAAGTATATCATCAATACTTGTTTTACATATTTTGCCAATGTAAATTCCACAAACTTACTTCTAAATAACCTAATATACTATTCCTTGATAGTCTCTATGCTGGAAGATTCCACTAAAGAATTCTCTGTGTTGTGCAACATGCCATTGTTACTTTTGTGATGCTCTTTTTGTATAATTTGTTACCTTTAGTCTTTCTATTTTCTCATTTTAAGGTTTGCTTTATGAGATAATGTTTTTGGTGGTGGTACTTTTTTGTTTTGTTTTGCTTTGCTTTAAGATTCTCCCCACATTCACATAGAGACACACTGCTTAGACTGGATCAGCAGTCCCTTACTATGATAATGCCATGTGATTACAGATATGTAAACTGTAACAGAGACTGACTAAATCTTGATTTTGGCACTAACTACATGACCCCAACTATACTTGCCTAAAACCTTTATTCTCAGTTTCCTGCTTTATAAAATAAATATTACAACTGCCTAATACAACTATTAAGGATTAAATTTGCTGATGTTTGTAAAACCATACCCCTTAGCAATATTGAACAGTTATTGACAATACTAGCCAGTTTTATTACTCTTATTGTAGGACTTTACTAAACTATTTGTATGTTTTTCTCTTTTTTCTTACAACAGAGTTTAAGAGTTTAAAAATGATATACACAATCTAAGTGTGATGGTGCACGTCTGTAATTCCAGCAAACAGGAGGCTGAGGCACAAAGATCACTATGAGTTCAGGCTAGTCTGGGCTACACAGTGAATTCAAGATCAGCCTGAACTACAAAGAAAGACTCTGTCTCAAAAAAACAAAACAAAAATAAATTACACACAATTAAAAAAATTTCTTTGGGGTATATCTGCAATGATAAAACTATAAACCAGGGCTCAGTATCTGGTACAAACAAATCTACTATAAATACTTGATGAATTACTTCATGTCAATACAGTAAGTGATAGCTGTGACATAAATAAGTCTTAAAAAAAATGTCTTCAAGAAATCAATTTGATCTGTGGTCTCAATAAAAGATCACGCTTCTGAGTATCACGTTTTACCAACTAATTTCCCCCACACAGTACAATTTAACTGTTAAGATTTACCTATTCTAGAGAATAAAAATATGTAGCAGTGACCTATTAAGATGGAAAAAAAGGTTTCATTTTTATTAACAAATTGTCTTACGGTTTTCCAATAATTATAAGCTGAAAAGTCCCATTTCTGACACTCATGTCCTAAGCAATCACATGAACTTCAAGTATTTCTAAGTACAAAAATAATGACAAAAGTATGAAATAACAAATGCTAGCAACTAGCACAGTTCCTACCATGAAGCATACATACAAATAATGAGCAAAAATGACAAAAGCTTATTATCTAAATTTTAACTCATAAAGGTAAATTTCAAGTTTCCTCCCAAAATTTCCTCCCCAAAACTCAAAAATCACTGAAATATACTACTCTATAATAAAAGTGAACTACAACAAAAAACAAAAGACCCTTAAAATAATTTACCAATCATTTTCTCTACTGGAGAAATACTAGCTTATAATTTTAGTATTATATGACTAGTTGTATATGACTAATGGCAGATAAGGTAACAGTCACATTGCTGGACTGACAGGAGCAATGTACACCATTTATTTTAATATCTGTACCTCGACATCCTGAACACTGGATAAAAAAGTTGATTAAATCCAGAAGTGCGATGTCCCTGTCTTGTTTATATGATTCAATCCAGTCGTCCACCACGGACTGTAGAAAAAAAATATAAAAATGAAACCTTCAAAAAAATTTTATATTATAGCAAATAAATTTTCAAAAGGTCTATGTGCCTGTCGTTCTATTTGAACAAGAAAACTACTTACCTGCAACTATTTATCTGTCACCAAATAAAAGCAAAAACTCTCTTTCAGAAGGGCACTAACTAGGCCCCAAAGATTTGTTGACAACAGAACACAGTAGAAACATGACTGTACCAATACCATGAAGTTCAATAATTAAGTGTAAATCATAATATGGGAACCATATTCTAAAAAAACACAGAATTAAACCAATTTCATGTAGATAAAAGCTTTCTAAGTATCAGAAAACCTAATCCATTAGTAGTGCATTAAAAAGTGCACGCTATATGTAACAAAATGCATTTTTTCAGAAACATAAGGATGTTCAACATTTGGAAACCAAATAACTAAATCTATCAACAGAATAAAGCAAAAAAAAATATTATTAGGTTTCAAAAAAGTATCTAATAAAAATGTGAATCTAGTCCTAATTTTTAAAAATTATAGAATAAGTGGATAGATGAATTCTATCCAAAAAAGCATAGAAAAAAAGACTAAAATAGATTTGGTTTTGGAATACTTAAAAAGACATTTCAAATAACAAAGGAATAGGTAACAATTTCCCATTAATCATTCAACACAAGCTTGAAGTGTTTAATTAAGGCAACTGTTAGTAAAATACAAGTAAAGACAATTGTTTTTCCCTATAAGTAAACCTAAGTATACTAACACGAACTAAATGAGTCAATTTGACAAGACAACTGACAAGATAAACATATAAAATAACCTTTTAATTTTGCAACTATAAAAAAATAGATAAGTAGTTTGTTCACAACTAAAAATATCTCAGAATAAATTAGAGAAAGGTACAGACCTTCGTAAGATGAAACAAAACCCTCAAAAGCTTATAGGGTATTAAAAAATGACCATAAAGTTTATCATGTTCTGAATTTAAGGGGGAAAAAAAAAGATTTGGTTCTATCTCTATATAGTCTAGGTCTTGCCAACTTGTGAGCTTTCTAATGTGATTCTAGTTGGTATTTCAAGTGGCAGAATTATGTGGATTTTTCAGGGGTAAGAGTGGCAGACAAGAGTCACAGGAACTGTATAAGAATAAAATACACTTTTAAAAAATGTAAATTTCATTTGTATATTTCACATATAGTAAAATGTGCAATATGTGATGTGTGGTGAGTTTTTACAAATATGTGCAATCATAACTAGAAAAATATAAAAGTTTCAATATTAAAACATGCTTCCTTATACTTCTTTACCATAGGTAACCATCTCTAGCCCAAAGAGTGACTATTATTCTGATGCTACTATCACAAATTAGATTGACATGTTTTTGAAGTTCACACAATCAGTATCATCCTTTGTGTTTCCTATAAGCCACTTAACAGTAGCATCAACCACACTGATTTCTATGTTAGTAATTCCCTTTCGGCGCTGCTGGGTAATACTTCATTGTATGAATGTATCACAATGTACTATATTACTCATTCTAGTGTTGAAGTCATAAATACTATTTCCAATTTAGGGTAATCACAAACAAAATTGCTAGGAACACAACTATACATATCTTTTTATGGACACATGCATTCTTTTCTGTTTCATATATAACCAGTAGCAGACTTGTTAATACACAGGATATATATGTCAAGGCTTAAGCAGACTATGTCAAACTATCTTCCAGAATAAGTATAATAAACTTTATTTTCACCAACAATGTACAACCTATAAATAAATTTCCAGTTACTTTATATTTTCACCAATAAAAAGTATTCTCAGTCCTTTAAATTTAACTGAAGCTGATTGGTCTTGGCTTTTCTCTCATAACCTTTTATAAAAAAGAACCGTATTTCCTTCTTTCATGTGATAAGAGAACATTTTTTGTATTCACTACTGTCCTTTTATCTCATCACAATAGTGTCTTGGTGGCTGTGTGTTAAAAATAAACAGAAAACTGGACAAAGATTATGGTGGTAAGAAGTGGGGTGTGAACTATCTGTTTAAATTCCCACTCAGCTCATGAATTCTCTCAGGATAATGTGAGATCAAGGAAAGAATAACTTGAATTTCAGAGCCCACACCAAACAAGCACAGTGATCTCACTAACAAAGAGTGGCACAAAGCAAAGAAGTCATTTCTAGATGAGCCCAGCATTGTGAAGAAACTCTCAATATCATGATGAAGTTTTTCTTCATTTCTCAAAGTTACAAAATCATTTTATGTTTCTAACAATTATGTCAAGAGCCAAAAATATTCAGAATAAGACAGTGTGCTGGAACTTCCATTAGAAATACCAAAACTTCCTACAAAGGTATTAAAAACAAAGCAAGTAAGGTAAAAAGAACAATGTTTAGATCTATATATAGAGAATTCAAGCTCTAACAAAGGAGGTATTTCAATTTTAGAAAAAAAGGAATTTATTAATAAATATTGATGATATTGGTTATTTATCCATAAATAAAGCTATTGCATTTAAAGACACTCAGGAGAAAAAATCTAAAGAAGTAAACTCCAGAGGGCCTTTCTTGGATTGGCAGAATGTTAGCTATTAGAAGTGACGTGGACACTGATAGTTATTCCTTGACAGGATAAGGATTGGGGAAGAAAAAAAAAAAAACCTAGAATGACAGAAAAGAAAAAAGAAGGGAAAGCTAGCAAGCCAGCCAGTCACATAAAGCACCCATAATCAAAATTGGTGTACATCTCCAGGAAACAGAAAAATCTGGAAGTGACCAGATAACATATACATGGGAACAAATAATAAAAAAGACATACATCACATAACAAATAATACAGTTGGGCATGGTGGTGCATCCTTAAAAACCCAGCACTCTGCAGGCTGAGGAAAAAGGACTGTGAATTGGAGGTTGCCTGGACTACAAACAAACAAACAAACAAACAAACCAACCAATCAAAACAACAACAATAATAATACACACACATAAAAACAAATGTGGGTAAGCTCAAGGATAATGGAATATACTCAGAATACCAAAAGACAAACATCCATTTTATGCAATTTCTACCCAAAATAACTTTCAAATAAAGGCAAAACAAATGCGTTTTAGAATTTAAAGTTAAAAGAATAAATAATACTAAAACCAAACCAATGGACAAGCACTGTTTTTGAAAGATACAGATATCCAGAATGGATATAAAAACAAAACAAACAAAAAAACTGACCAATATGCAGATCTTAGTTTTAATCATGAGAAAAGATGGGGGAAGAAAATGTCATTAAAGATTATATTGTCTGAAAATAAACTCACATAAAATTCCTAAGAGGTCCAATAAGACAAGACAAAAGAAAAAACAAAACAAAACAAAACAAAAACTGTGTTTTCCAAAACCATTTATTCATTTGACTTTCAGGACATAAATTATACATACTTTCTTTGGTTTAAAACAACAGTGTAGTTTTAGCTAGCCATAGTTATGCAGACCAGTAATCCCAAAAGGAGGAGAACTGAAATGTCACACCCAATCTGGTACTTAGTAAGATTCTATCTCAAAGTTTAAAAACAAAGTTAAATGAACAAACAACAATGACAAAACCATGTGGAATGGTGCACGGTTCTAGCTCTAGTAAGGATCAAATAAGAAAAGTTTACCTGGAATTTTCACAGAACACTTTTAAAGAATTTCCAAAGGCAGTTGCCTAGCCCATGTTCAGATGAGTACATTATATAAACATAATGTGTGAGCTAACAACAGTGAAAGTTTATATTCCTAAAAATGCATTACACTAAAAAATAATTAGCATAAATCCCCCTCAAAATATTCTTCCTTACGTCAACCACATTTATTCCATTATTCTTGCCACTTGTTCATAAGTGTGTTTAGTTGCAAATTCATAATGGTCCCAATAGCATAAAATGAGTAAAAGCTTTAGCCTTTCATGATCATTTTTATTTTTGGTTGTTTTGTTTTATTGCTTGGTCATTTTGACTTTGGCACAGTGCCACATCTGGTGAATAACACACTGTAATGTTTTTATGAGCCTGTCTTTCTTTTAGATGGCATGTAGCAGCAGCATTTACTGAATTTTTTTTTAATCAGACCTCATTAATGAGCTACAGAACTACTTGAGAAATTGGCAAGAACAACTGATATGTGTGTTTAAAGCAAGGAGTAAGGACAAGTATTTTGAATAGAACTAATAGTGATATATCTTTTACTCTGAATTTTAAAAAATTTAACATATTGTATTTTTTAATCAGCCCTTGTACCTCAAATATGAGGGCATTGTTCAAAGATGGTTAAATATCATTCAAATAAAAAAGTTGCAGAATGATTACCTTTTGTAATATATTTGAGTTGTTTGGAGTATGTATAGAGGAAGTATCATTTAAAAGATTATTCTTTGTACAGTATTAAGCAAAATATATTGAAGATAAATAGCTTTGAGTTACTGTACTGAGGAAATTTAAACATATTTCACAACCAAGAATGTGTAATCCTTTTCAAGAATGATGTAATCCTTTTGAGATCAACAATGAATTAGCTCAATGATGAAAAAAAACTCATTCTTCTGATAAATGCAATGTAGGAAAAAATGAAGCTTAAGTAAGATTTAATTCAATATTTCTAATTGAATTCACTTTGAGATGATGTAAGTAGGCAATTGGAACTCTCTGAAGAGGATGAAGGATGATGAGCAGAAAAAGGCAAGGGTCTAAATATGGTCACGGCTACAGCAATTGATGATTTATAAGTCTCTACCCGGATAATCAGTGGATTATCCGGGTGTAATATACCAGAATTCTATCTTCCCAGAACACCCATACTTCTGGGCCAGAGACTAAGAGATTTGAAACTAGTCAATATGGGGGGTATTGAACAGAGGAGAACAAGGATACCATTAGCTTCATATATCCAAGCCACTTACTCCTGGAAGACATCTAGATTGCAAAAGATTTTCACTAACTTTCTGTTCCCTTAGTGCTCTATTATAGCAGCACCACTTTCTAGAAATTTTCCTCTTTTAAAACAGTCTGAGAATTGAGTTGAACTATGTCTTCTCATGCCCTCAACCACAGCTCAATATTTTTATATTCATTTAAGTAGTTTATTAATATTAGTATCTTGCTATTATAAAGAATATTGCTATAAAGAAACAAACATATATTTGCAATAAACATACTTTAAATGTAAGAGCACAGACAGACTGCAATAAAAGGATTAAAAATATATATCATGTAAACACCGGCCATAAGAAACCTATCATGGGTCTAATCATATCAGACAAAGTAGAAATCAAGATAAAGATTATCAAACACAGATTTTATAATAAAAAGCTAAGTTCATTAGGGAGCTATAACAGTGCTAAGTTTTTATACCATATCATGTGTCTCAAGACAGATAAAATTAAACTGAAAGAAGAAAAAGGCGAATTCATAATCATAGCTGACATTTTCTATACATGTTTTTTGCTAACTGATAAAATACACATTTAAATTTACCCAGAATCTGTCAAAATAAACCAGAAATCAAATCTCTTAAATTTTTAAGAACTGAAACAACACAAAGCATGTTCTCTGGCCCTAGCAATTAAATTAGCAGTTAATAACAAAAATATAACTTAAATATAACCAAAAGTTTGGGAATTAGAAAATACTTCAATTTGAGAATAAAAACAGTAAGACATAGGAGTAGGCAGCAAATTCATGAACAAAACGCAAACTGCACGGGAAATGCTTCAGAGAATCAACAACTGGGATCTCATACTATTGAAAAGTTTCTGTAATTTAAAGGAGATCACCAGCAGAGTGAAAAGAAAACCCACAGAACGGGAAAGAATTATAGCCAGCAACCCCTCAAAGGACTTATACCAAGAACATATAAAGAATTGAAAAACATCAAGCCCCCCCAAATTCAAAGACCCTCTCCAAAAATGGGCAGCTGAGATGAACACAGAGTTCTCAGATGAAGATGTACAAATGGCAAATAAATACATGAAGAAATGTTCACCATCACTGGTCATTCGAGAAATGCAAATTAAAACGACATTGAGATATCATCTCACATTGCCAGCAGTTTAGCTCAGCGGCCTAAGTGCCTGCTTGGCAAACGCGAGGTCATGAGTTCGATCCCTGGCACCCAAAAAGAATTAAAAAAATAAATAAAAAGAAGTATTGCAGTTCCATTTAAAAAAAAGAGAGAGAGATTACTTCACTCTGGAAAGAATAGCTGCCATCAAGAAATCAACTGATAACAAATGTTGGCAAGGCTGTGGGGAAAAAGGAACACTGCTCTACTGTTGGTGGGAGTGTAGACTGGTACAACCACTATGGAAATCAGTATGAAGAATTCTCAGAAGAGTAGGACTGGAAGCTCCATTCAACCCAGCTATTCCCCTCCTGGGTATTTTCCCAGAAAAACTGAAAAGTTCGTATCACAGTGATGTATGTACACCCATGTTCATAGCAGCACAATTTGTAATAGCTAAATCTTGGAGACAACCAAGATGCCCATCAACCACAGAGTGGATGAAAAATGTAGTATTTTTATACAATGGAGTATTACTCGGCTATAAAGAAGAATGATCTTGAGGCCTTCATAGGGAAATGGAGACAACTTGAAACTATCCTCATGAGTGAAATAAATAAGAACCATATTTATAAATATTGCATTGTGTCTCTATTGTAAGAAGTAATAAGAACTGTAGGAGTAATAAAACCCAAAATGTGTAACTGTTACTATAAAAGAGAGGAAAAGAAAGTACTCTAAAGGATATAATTGCATGTTATGTTTAAGTGTGTAAGATGAATGACCACATTACTGTTTTTGTTGGATCATGGAGCAGAACTGTTAATAGTCTCATTGCTTGAATATGTACTTTGCATATTTTAACTTTGTAACTTGAACAACTATTTCCAAGATGACAGTCTGTAACTTATCAAGTAATGACTTTTTAGTGTTTTTTGTTCTTTTTTTTTCCTTGGAATTTTGTATTGTTGCTACCCTTTTTTCTATTTTGTTTTGTTTTTAAATAAAAATGAAAAAATAAAAATAAAAACAGTAAGTTAAAAATTTTCAAAACACCTAAATACAGAAAAACTTGTGCCTTTAAATATTTATAATTTATAACTTAAATAAATGTAAAAGAAAGGTCTAAATGATCTAAGCTTACACCTTAAGAATACTACTTTGTGGGTAGAAAAAGCTATGCAATATAATTCCAAGAATATTTCTGATAACCTAGCTCCCAGACAATCAAGAGAGAAGGCCATGTCTTTTGCTCTAATAATTCCAGTTGACAGAAAATAACAAAAAAGCATCTCATGGGAAAGTTCATAAATCAGTTTTGTAAATGGTGTATATCATTTCAGCCAATACTTCATTTGGATGCAAGAGAAATGGAAAAATAGAGTTTCTTACTGAGAGTAGCCTCCCACCATTTACATGTAGCCTTCCTCTCATCTGAGAAAATATTTACATGCATGGATATTATAGTACTGGTTAGTAAAATCTATAAAGAAATGTTTCATTAAATTATAATTTATCAAGACAGTAAAGGAAATGTTAACTGGTAATATAAATGTGTTGAATCTATGTTAGCTGTAATAATAAAAAGGTTATTTAAGATAGGTGGAAAGAGAAACATGTGATTCTGTACACACACACACACACACACACACACTACAAAACTTCAAACACTGTTTGCATGCTCTCAATTAATTCCAAAATGTTTTTCTCTAAGACTTCAGTACCAAAAAAACCTCTCTCTGTGCACTCAGGTCCTCAGTCTTAAGAGAGAAAAATAAACCTTCTGAAGCACAGATTACAGATGACACAATTTATGACATATGCAAAAAATCATTGTATTTTATTGTACTATAAGTCACTATGAAAGTATTTTGCTTTATTTCATAAAGAATTTAAGGAAATTGCAAAAATTCCAGCAATTTTAAAAACAGAAAAAAAGAGAAAATTACAAGGAGAAAATTTAAGTTATGTGGAATAGAACAGTCAATGTAGGAATTTAAAAATGAGTTTTAAATCTTGTCCCTAAGCTCCCTAAGGTGGTACAAAAAAGATCAATTCGATCTGTATAAGTATGCAGTACATTACTGAGTCTATATTCTTCAAACTCTTATTAGGTAAATACACATTTTCGACAGGCCATTTAATAGGACCTTGGTTAAGGAGAAAAGAGCATGGCAAATTAGTATTCTACACAGCTGCTTAAGATTAGATTCACTGGCTCTGCAGTAAGACAAGCAGATAGCAAAGATAATATAGTTGCTTGTACACTTAAGACCCTAAGCAAGGCTAGACATGAAGCACAATTTAAATAGTTTTAGCTACTCAAAAGGCTAAGAAAGAAGGATTACTTGACCTGAGGAGTGAAAGAACATCATGGATGACATCTGGTCTCACAGACCAAACCAAAAAAAAGGCCTTGCTCCAGAATGTTACATGAAAGACCTTCCCTCTTTTAAATTGACAATCACTGCATAATAAATATTGAGATGATTTTTTTTTCTATCATAGCTTTTAGCAATATCCCTCAGACTTTTTGGGACAAGGTGTACCTGGTATAAATATTATCTGGTAAAAAAGAAATTTTTTTACTTCATGAGACTAGGATGTTATTTTCAGATATAAACCACATAATTCTAATTTTCAGAATTTTCAAAGCTTGAATTCTTGTCTGTACTGTTTTGTACATATTTTAATGTAACTCTTCAAAGGCTTGTGTGGACAAACTGATTTTATTGACACAATGCTATTTCCCATTGTGTATACTTCTGGAACAATCAACTGTTGTTGCTGGCCAGGACGATCTTATTGTTGTCCATTTATACAAGTATATTTCTGCATGAATACAGAAAAAAATAAGCTTGGATAAATGGAGTTGTCCTTCACATGATAAGTCATATTTTCATCTCACTTTAGATAGTTAAGAATGAAATCACAGCTTATAATATTGTTCCAACATTTTCCAGAAAAAAAAAATAATGCTCCATGAAAGGTATACTTGATACTTCAACTTGTTACCAATCGTAGTTTTTTTTTTTCATTGTGGTATCATTCTGCTTTATAAAACAGCAAGTTGTTATAAATAAATGTATTTTCAATTTAACACAATAATTAGGTCAGGTTGAAAGACAAATTCTTTAAGCCAAGTAAGTACTCTTATCTACATAAAACTAGCAGGTATTTTATTGATTCTCCTAATGTCAAGTTTTTGTAATATTTCTCTGCAGTCTGCAAGCTACCTTTGTACTTACAACCCTTATCTTGAAGAAGTTCTCATCAATAATTTTTGGCAAAATGACAGTATGAACTTGCACTCTCAAAAAACCTTTCATCACATCTCCATTGAGAACAAAGTCACTGCTATGATGGACATAGCAAAACCTGCTGGATGCAAGCACAACTACAGGTTTACAGGGATCTCTACAAAAGAGAAACAGTACAGAATTTAGCCAAGAAAAAGATGGGTAGAAAAGGTCTAGACAAAGGATGAGGACTTTTGTTTGACTGTTTCTTAAAAAACTGACATCTAAGAAATTATTCGATTTTCTTGCTTCTTTTGCTATCTTGATTTGTTTCTGCCATGCCATACCACCCTATCTTGGAGCTGCCTGATTATGGACTGAAACTTGCACACACTGAGCTAAATAAACCTTTCCTTCCTTATTTTGAGTGTCAGATATTTTGTCTCCGCAAGGAGAGAAAAGTAACCAAGGCAATTTGCCTCAAAGTGTTGTTTCCTGCTGTGCAGCAACTGTTAACCAGCCCAGGCCAAGGCAAACCAGTGAACTTTGCCATCCAATGGCCTGTATCTTCTTCCAAGGTTGGAACTCCAACAGTGCTCACTAAAGAAACAGATATAATGTAAGATATAATACTATGTAAGGATTAACAAGGTAGGCTTCCAATGGCTGCCTGCAGTTAGGAGTGGAAGAGTGCAAAATGGCTGGCTGCTTGCTGGAGATCCAAAGTGTCTAGCCAGGGAGACACAAGATGGCAGATCTATAGGTAGCAGGATATGGAGCTTCTCTGAGAGAGACAGCTCAAATGCCAGAATACAACATCCTGGAGAGACCCAAACAGAGGGAGATGAATGCTCTCAACCCAGAAAGAAACTGAAGTGAAAGAAACTACTCGAATATGAGGTCCTTGGGGTTACCATTAGAAAAGCTAAGATTGGCGAGCACGGCGCTCTTGCTGAGCCACCTGAATTCGTGCCTGAGATCGATCTGAGCAACGGAAACCACGCCTATGTGGCTGGCTGAAGCAGCTCCGAGCATAGAGATGAACAGCCCTACGCGACTCGCCCGTAACCGGCCCTGCACGCGACCCACCCAGAGGCACCATGAATTTGCGCTGCAGCCACGCTGAGGTCAGAGATTGGGGAGCCCAGCAGTTCTTTGGGACTGGCATCAACTTGAGGTGAGTGATGGGAATAAGACCCTCCCACGGGAAAGGGGCAACCAACTGGACGACATATTGGAGTTGGGCAGGATGGTCCTAACTCGATGAGGAAGCAGCTTCAGTTGGTTGCTCCCCTCACAGAGCGGATTGGTGGGATCTGCTTGGACTGGGCTGCATCCCTGGCTGGGACCCAGTGGGTTGTCACAAATCAAATCCCTGAACACAGCGCACAATGATGCAGTGAAGGCCCGCGAAAGTTGACTGGCCCAGAGGGGAGGAGCCAGTGTATATTGCCCTTGCTTGCACTTCAGTCTCTGATAGCGGACTGCAGAAGGCAGAAGGCCGTAGCCTGCATGCACCAGAAGAACCCTAACCAACAAGAAAAGGGGCTGAGAATTACACTATACACTTGCATGGAAGGAACCAAAAACATGATGAGAGAAATAAGAAAAGGCTCCCAGACACCAACCCTGAGAATATTGATCGAAGAGACATAAATACAAAAGAGATTCAGGGCAGCAAACATGCAACATCAAACAAGGTGTCAGCGGACATAAAAGAGATCTTCGGGACCTCGCAAATGAGATCAAAATTGAAATATTAATTCATGTTAAGCAAGATATAAGTAAGATTAATAAAAGAAAGGCTAGGCACCTTTCAAGAAGACACAGACAGAAGAATGCAGGAACACAAAAGGAGAGAAATGTTGAATGAAGAATATAAAGCAAACCTAGAATTCAGGAAGCAGATTCAAAGAGATTACCAAGAAACTAAAGACTCCATGGAAAGCAGGCAAAACTGCTTGAAAGAAACCAAAGATAGACTATCAAAAATTGAACACGGGCTTGCAATGTGTGGTCATGAAAGGGAAGATCTCTTAAAAATAACAAGGGAGCAGGCAGTACCAATACAAAGGCTAAAGGACAATAAAAGGATCTATAACTTAAGAATAAAGCATATGAATGAAGAAGCAGGAGCCAAAACAGAAGAACTGCAAAGGCTACTCACGGAAATTATTAAAGACAACTTCTCAAACATAAAAAAAGGAAATGATATGCAGATGTATGAAGCATACAGAACTCCAGCAACCTACAACCAAAGCAGAGCTACACCCAGACATATAATACTCAAGATCTCAGAAATTCAATGTAAGAACAGAATATTAAAAGCCATCAGAGAAAAGAAACAGATCACCTATAAAGGAACACCCATTAAAATCACGGCAGATTTCTCGACACAGACCATTAAGTCAAGAAGAGCTTGGAGTGAAATAATTCAAACCCTGAAGGAGAACAACCTCCTGCCCAGATTGATGTATCCTGCAAAACTCTCTCTAGAAATTAATGGAGAAACAAGATGCTTCCATGACAAAGAGGAACTGGGAAAATTTGTGACCATGAATCCAACCCTACAAAAAATACTGAAGGACATTTTAGAGAGAGAGAGAACAAGAATTCGAGCATTTCAGGAACAGTGGCAGAGAGGCCTCAGTGAATGGGGCAGACAGTGGAGTGGAAGAGGAAAATAGACAACCAATGGCAGAAAAACAGAATAGCAGAAATGAGGCAGAGAAGATTGGCTGTAATCTGTAGGATAGAGGGCCTCGAAATACTAACAGAAACACAGGCAGAGTAGATCAGGAGATAGGGTCCATTGAGATGCTCTATATATGGAGGCAATGGGACCCAAAACAAGCAGTCCACCTGATGGAAGTGAAAGAGGAGAAATTGTCAAAAAAAGGAAGGCAGAGGATATTAATTGGGTAACAAGATTTAAAATCTACATTATTCTCATCACTCTGCTTGTGTGGATTACATGCTGTTCCAGGTTGTCTACTTACACTAGATTTAAGGACACAGTCTGCTATCCCAAAAATAAGAGGACATATTGTGGTAATCATCCTTAATTTCCTATCAATTTAATCTGAAGCCCTGTGTAACTTATACTGTCTTATTACGACTGATCTTATTTGAATCCGGTTTGTTAGATTGCTATTTTGTACTGACTGATTTTATTCAAATCTGTTATGATTGATAGCATCAAGTCTAAGAGTATAGGCAACTACACTGAACATGACAAGATTCACTAAGATACCGACTCTGGTTTGATTATTGCCTGCTTTTGAAGTCTTACAATGTCTCGAATGCTTTGTTTGTATTAATGTTGTTATATATTGCTGAGACATCATGGTAACCATTGCAGATCACCTTGTATTGTGGTTTTATGTGGCTTTTTGCTTCACGCTTTCCTAGGAATTGTTTTGTTTTGTCTTGCTTTGTTTTGTTTTTCCCTCTAATACAGATAGGATAGATATATATGTAGAGACTCATGCATGTGTAGAGCTTATAAAGAGTTCACGAGAATGAACTATATAACGCATGGTGAAATGAACAACTACTTTGAAGAAAAAGAGACACTACAGTAGCCAGTGCTGATTCCGTAATGTCATGATGTGAAATCCAGCAATACTATCATTCTTCGTTCAATGTGACTTTAGCCTGTTTTGTTTTGTTTAAGTTCAACACACATGAAGGTATGGACAGCTGTTTTGAAGAGAATGAGAGACACTGTAACAGCCATTGTTGGTTTCCCTGGTCTTGAAGACTTGAAATGCCTTGCTTGTCCTGTTCAGAACAGTTCCATACTATGTTGCTTCATGTGAATTCCCTGTGAGAATATGGACAACTATTTGGAAGAAAACAAGAGTCAATATGATATACAGTAAATATCTCCAATTGTCTAGTTTTGAAATTTATTTCTCTTACATTGCTTTCTTGTGACCCGCTTTGTTGTATTTAATTTTACCCTTTTGATATAATTCTGTGTATGTTTGAGTGTGTAACATGGATGACCATATTGCTGTTTTTGTCAGATCGTGGAGGAAAACTGTTAACAGTCTCACTGTTTGAATGTCTACTTTGCATGTTTTAATTTTGTAATTTGAACAACTATTTCCAAGATGTCAGTATGTAATTTGTCAAGTAATGATTTCTTAGTGTTTTTCTCTGTTGTTGTTGTTCTTTTCCTTTTTTCCTTAGAATTCTGTATTGTTGCTACGCTTTATTCTGCTTTGTTTTGTTTGTTTGTTTTTTTCTCTTTAAATAAAATAAAAAAAATTAAGTGTCTAGCCAAATGTAGAAGCCCTGAAGCTCACTGTATAGTCTTGTGTGAGTCTACATCACAGAGTTTGAGATCTATTCTGAAAGACAGGACAGTCTCTGCAACGGGAAGCTAAATAGTCCATGGTGGAAGCCAGGAGACACATAGGAAAGACAAAGATGAAAACTGGAGCTCCTCTGAAGAAAAGTGAGACTTCCTTTTCCTTCCCCTTTTAATTCCATTCAGGTTAAAACTCACTGGTTGATGCTGCTCACATTCTGCATAGGTCTTCTGTCTTCGGTAAATGCATTCAGTCACAAAACAAATTATGTTACCACAATAAATCAATCAAGTTTTAAGAAAGCTGACATTAATACTTAACTGTCATTCTCTTTTCTTGAGAAATTTCTTTCAAGTGTTGGATAGTCTTTAAAGTTAACTTTATTATTTTTATGTATAGTTATTGTTATGTATAGGTATTCCTCTTTTTTAAAATTTTGTTTAAAGGAAAAAAGAAAACAACGAGACAAAACAGAAAAATGGAAGCAGAAATACAAAATTCCAAAGGGGGGGGAATAAAAGAACCAAAAACAAACAAACAAAAACCAAAATGACAACAACAAAAAACAAAAACACTAAGAAATCGCCACTTGACATGTTACATACTTTCATCATTGGAAATAGTTGTTCAAGTTACAAAATGAAACGTACAAAGTAGACATTCAAACAGTGAGACTGTTAACAGTTCTGCTCAATGATCTAACAAAAACAGCAATATGGTCATCTATCTTACACAATTAAACATATATGCAATTATATCTTTTAGAGCACTTTCTTTTCCTCTCTTTTTTACAGTAGCAATTACACATTTTGGGTTTCATTACTCCTACAATTCTTATTACTTTTTACACTAGAGACACAATGTGGTATTTATAAATATGATTCTTATTTATTTCACTAATGAGGATAGTCTCCAGTTGTCTCGATTTCCCTATGAAGGCCTCAAGATCATCCTTTTCTGTAGCACAGGAATATTCCATTGTGTAAAAATACCACATCTTTTCCATCCACTCTGCAGTAGCATCATGGTTGTTTCCATGATTTAGCTATTACAAATTGGGTTGCTATAAACCTAGGTGTACATGTATCACTGTGATATGAACTTTTTAGTTCTTCTGGGAAAATAACCAGGGGGGAATAGCTGGGTTGAATGGAGCTTCCAGTCCTACTCTTCTGAGAATTCTCCATATTGATTTCCATAGTGGTTGCACCAGTCTGCACTCCCACCAACAGTGAAGCACGTTCCTTTTTTCCCGCAGCCTTGCCAACATTTGTTATCAGTTCATTTCTTAATGGCAGCTATTCTTTCCAGTGTGAGATGATATCTCAATGTTGTTTTCATTGGCATTTCTAGAATGATCAGTTTGGTGAACATTTCTTCATATATTTGTTTGCCATTTGTACATCTTCATCTGAGAACTGTGTGTTCATCTCAGCTGCCCATTTTTGGAGAGGGTCTTTGAATTTGGGGGGGGCTTGATGTTTTTCAATTCTTTATATGTTCTTGATAGAAGTCCTTTGTCTGAGGGGTTGCTGGCTATAATTCTTTCGCGTTCTGTGGATTTTCTTTTCACTCTGCTGGTGATCTCCTTTAAATTACAGAAACTTTTCAATAGTATGAGATCTCAGTTGTTGATTGTCTGAAGTGTTTCCCGTGCAGTTTGCGTTTTTTTCATGAAACCTCTGCCTACCTTATCTTCTAGTAGATTTAGTGTTCCTGTTTTAATGTTTAGTTCTTTGATCCATTTAGAGTTCGCTTTTGTGCTTGTGACACGCATGGATCTAGTTTCAGTCTTCTGCATGTGGAGCGCCAATTTTTCCAACATCATTTATTAAGAGACTATCCTTCCTCCAGTGAACATGTTTAGCCGCTTTGCCAAATACTAAGTGGCTGAGTGTCTTTGTACCCATACTTGCATCTTCTAATCTGTTCCATTGATACTCAGGTCTATTTCGTTGCCAGTACTATGCTGATTTTATCACTGTGGCTTTGTAGTACAGTTTCAACTGCAGGAATTGAGATGCCCCCTGCCTTGCGTTTATTGCCTAGAACTGTCTTTGCTGTTCTGGGTTTCTTCTGGTTCCAAATGAATTTTAGGAGTGGTCTCCCTAGATCTGTTAGGTATGTCAATGGTATTTTGATTGAGATTGCATTAAATCTGTATAACAGTTTGGGGAGTATGGCCATTTTCAACATGTTGGATCCTCCTATTCAAGAGCATGGAACATCTTTCCATTTTCTAATATCCTCTTCGATCTCCTTTTATAACATAGTATAATTTTTAGTATATAGGTCTTTTACATTTTTAGTTAGGTTGATTCTTAAGTATTTCATTTTTTTAGATGTTATTGTGAAGGGCGATACTTCCACGATTTTTCTCTCAGTGAACTTCTTGTTTGTATACAGAAATGCTATTGATTTTTGAGCACTGACTTTGCATCCAGCTAGCTGCTGAATTTGTTTAGCACCTCTAATAGTCTTTCAGTGGAGTTTTTGGGGTCTTTCTATATAGAGTACCATGTCTTCTGCAAACAGTGATAATTTAACTTCTTCCTTTCTTATCTTTATTCCTTTTATTTCTTTCTCTTGTCTGATTGCCCTGGCCAGTGTTTCCAGAACTATACTGAATAGGAATGGTGATAGTGGACATCCTTGTCTTGTTCCTGATCTTAAAGTGAAAGCTTTCAGTTTTTGTCCATTTAGTATAATATTGGCT
>PVJX010010991.1:0-54952 GCA_004027295.1 Dolichotis patagonum | reverse complement strand
TGAGACAGAGACCATCCAGGTTAACTTAGTGAACTCTAATCTCAAAATAAAACAAAAAGCACTGGAAATGTGGCTTAGTGGGAGAGCAACTAATATGCTGGAGACTGAGTTTTATACAGAGAACTGCAAAAGTAAAAAAAAAAAAAAAGTTTCCCTATAGAAAATACAGACATTTCTATGTAAATGGTTTACTTTTTCATGAATTATGGATTTTTGATTCTTTCTTTCCTGAACATTTCTTTTGAATAAATTAACTAATATACTTTTTCTATTCTCATTACTTTTGAGTGGTATTTCACTTAGTACCATTTTTCCATATTTTATTAAAAACTTTATTAGTTTTCAAAATGGTATCAGTAGTATTACCTCTACGTCAGTAACAATGACACTTTTTTCTCCTAGTACTATTTTTTATACATTAGAATTGCAGGTCTTTTACTTAACAGAGTCACATTTGTTTTCTTCTTTTTCATTAATAGTATACAAGACCACTGAAAGTACATAACACAGTGTTTTATAATTTTACTTTTATTAATGCATGTTTGCATTATAAAATAATTCCATTGCTACAGTAGAGTTAGATAAATGCAAATTAAAATATTTCACTCTCTCTTAAATTGAAATGGCAGTATATGTTACCTGGCATCTCTTTATAATTTACCAAAAAAAAATCATGATGAAGTATGCTATTTACTAAAATTTAGAAGAGTCAAGTCTCTAATAATAATATAATATTAGCTTATTTTGAGTCAAGATGGTAACTTGAATGCTACTGTAATACTTTACAGAAGTTCAACCTGTTTAAACACATTTTAACCTTTTTCAGTTTTCAATGGGATTATATTTTATAAAAGTAATATCTAAATGTTCCTCTACAAAACAAGTTTTCTGGAAGGCAAATCTGTATTTTCTATTATGTCAGAACACCGTAATATTTCCTTTGTCTCTTTCTTAAATGCCTCATTTAAAAATGTTCTCATCTGTAAAAAATTGTCACCAGTCAACCTTTATGCCCTAATCTCAACTCTAATCCCTTGCACATATTTTAAATAATTTTCATTTTAAATAAAAAATTTAATAAAATTTTTTCATATATATATACTTCTGTGCATAAATGAGTAAAATTAACTCTAATGAATATTTTATTAATAGATCCACATGGCCTCTTGTGTTACAGTTCTAAATATATCCTGAAAAAAATTTTGCACATTCCAATAAGAATGTAAAAGTAATCCACTGAGATGTCAGAATAATTCGGTTTTCTTCTAAATAATTGCTATTTGAATTTGACAAAATAATTTAAGCAGTTAGCTTTCTACTAGCTATTTAAAACTAGTTAAGATGCAAAAGTTATGAAGATGTATATGTTTTAAATGTTGAAATGAGGGGCTAGGGATTTAGCTCAGTGGCATAAGCATAAGTTATGAAGATGTATATGTTTTAAATGTTGAAATGAAGGGCTGGGGATTTAGCTCAGTGGCATAAGCACCTGCCTGGCAAGTGCAAGGTGGTGAGTTCAATCCCTGGCACAAAAAAATGTTGAAATGAATAAGAAATTTTAGTATTTGGAAAAAAACAACTTTTAAAGTTTTCAAACATTTGGAAATAAATAAAGGAAGTACTGTGTTGTCCACATATTTGCTACCTGCAATAACTGATGAAATCTGTTTCTCAAAGACAGCTTTCTCCTATTGGATTATTTTCAAATAAAATATTTATTACCTGGAAATAGCACATCCTCAAGCATATTCTATAATAATTATGTCAATACTGAGGATGTTATATACAGATTATATATTATCAAGCTTCTAAAATATAAATACATGTTAGAGAAAATATTTTACCACAATACATATATTTTTCCTACCAATAACATTCCACAACATATAACATATAAAGTTCATTTAATTTTACCTCATTATTCATACATGTATGCATCTAATGTTATAAAATCTGCAATTAATTTATCATTAATTTGCAATAACTTATAATATGTTTATGGAGTTATTATTTCTTTCTTTAATTATGAAGTGTAAGGATATTGTTTCTAATTATCAAGACATCTGTGTATGTGTTCCTAGAAGACCTTTGGAAAACCTAGCCTGATGTCAAATAACTTATCTCTATTGCCATCAAAAACACCTGCAGAACCCTCAGAACATTTTCCTTTCTGAATCAGGTTAACATTCTCACCTTCATTTTACAGTAAAATGAAGAAGATTACTTTTTTGGAAAAGATAATCTCAACATCTGATCTGAATTAGGAGCTCAGTGTGACTTTTTTATGAATTAAATTAGCACTGCAACCATGAAGCAAATAAAGGCCCTCTGGAACCTGAAACTGGAAAACAACAAAGGAGTGACAAAAGATAAATAAATAACTAAAAAGTAAACAAATCTCTAGGGATAGTCCACCAGCTAACAAAACTAGAAGTTATTAGAAGCTGGAGAAAATGAGAACAAAGCAGAGAAAATAACAGAGCAGTTTGAAACACTAACTGCACCTTCTGAGAGACAGGAACTGTCTCCAGGAACACCAGGTAAACACAAGTAGGGTGGACAGCTCTAGGAAGAAGCAATATGCAGGGTGGGGAATGCAAGTTCAAATAAAAGCCCACAACCATTATAAATGGCAAAAATAACATGAGATTTTCCTATGAAAGAAAAATTTCTTCACGGCTACATAGATTTGGGAAATAAATCCAATGCAGTGCCCACCATATGTGAGCATGTTTAATCATATGTTATTTGGAGGAAGGATTAATAGTTTAAGAATGAGCTACAAGGGCCAGGGATTTAGCTCAGTGGCATAAGCACCTACCTGGCAAGCGCAAGGTTCATGAGTTTGATCCCCAGTATAATAATAATAATAATAATAATAATAATAAGCTATATAACAACTACATAACAACTGTATTTCAAAGTTTCAAGATTCACAATGCCACAGCAACTGAGTGGAATATGACCACAAAAGACAGTTTGACATGTGATTTAGACATAGAACCCAAGAGAAGTTAAGCTCAGACTGGGAAGGTCATTCAGGGTCTGACCCTCCAATGATTGCTACAAATCCTATCCAGTTAGGTGCAGATTTTGAAGGTGGCTGGGTCAGCAGCAGCTACTATTAAGTCCTTCGGGGGGACTGCTTAATCCCACTCCCTGTCCTATTTTCTGCATCCACCACAGAAAACAGTTGTCTTTGTGATTTCTCCATCTGCCAAGGTGATCAGGTGTCCTTGCAATTTAGATGATTACCACAGCCTGAGATGTACGGACAGAGAGCTGCCGGAACAAAAAGGCAATTCATGAACACACAGGCCATGAAGCTAGGCAGAGAATGAATTGACTTGGGGCACACAGGGGCACAAAGAAACTGGGGAACAACTGGCATAAATTTAGTATAATGGTACTTAGCCTCATGTATACTTTTGTTTGTGAATGATTTGGTTCACAAACAAGAATTTGGCTGTGTGTGTGTGTGTGTGTGTGTGTGTGTGTGAGAACTTGAGGGGATAATGAACAGGGCCACAATCATCTTTCCCACATAAACACAAATGTGGCCTTTTTTTCAGTAATCATGCAATGAACTACCTTCATGAACTGAGGCAGTGCTGTACTCACTTAGAAACTGTAGACAACCATATCCAGCAGGAAAGGCTGAGCAGAGTTCCTCATTCACAAAAAAACATGAAAATGTGGCAAAAAATAACACTTAATGGAGACTTGCTAATCCAGGATGGTGGATTCCAGTGCAGACCCTAGAAAGAGACTACTCTCCAAAACAGAGCAATTTTGCAAAATAATTTCTCTTTTTTCTTTTTTTGAAGGGTTATGTTTTTCTTTTCTTATTTTTCTTTGTTTTTTTTCTATTGTTTTATTTATTTTCTTATTTGTTATTTTCTGTTATTTCTATCTAATCCTAGTGATTTTATTTTACATTTTCACCCTTTACCTCTTTTTCTTTTTTCCTTCTTGCCTTCCTCTTCCTTATTTTTCAAATTTTATTTCATTACTCCTTCTTATTCACTTGAATTTTTTAGTATTAATAATAAATTTTATTAATATTTTACTATGCTGCTCATTCCATGCTATTATTGCTGAATGTTATTCTCTTGTTAATCATGGTATAGATATGTTTAGTAAATACTTAGAGTATGTTTATGTTTGCTTTATCTTCATGTCTGTATAATTATTGTAGATTTCCCTGTATTGCAATAGATAAGACAAGGATAGCTATAGTTGGTTCTTTTATGGCACATTAATATTCAGTTTGACTTTGACTCTACTATTACTTCTGATTTGATTATTATTGCCAAGGTGCCATATTTGTTGCTCTTAACTATTAATTACTTTTTCTAATATATTGCTTGTCATTGTGATATCAACAATAATGTACATCTTGTTTAGAGTACTATATGCTGGGAAAAATATACTGCATCTGTTCCTCCCCAGATTACAGGGCTGGTTAATCTCAAGAAAGATGCAAAGGTTTAGTTTCCATAGTATATCACTGAAAAACAGATACTAACTAAAGAAATCTCCATACTAACAACAAATTCTTTTGCAGTAAAACTGACCAAAAGAGCCACAATATACAACATTTGTCACAGAGAGAAACATGAAAAAACAAGGAAACAAAAATCCACCCCCCAAATTTTCCAATTTCTCCAAAGCTGATCCATTGGGCGCTGATGGAAAGAAAACTAAAATCAAACAATTGAATTATAGCAAATGATACAAAGGAGAACACACACACACACACACACACACACAACATCCATAAAATATTAGTTCAAAGATGATACATCAAAGATGATACAATTAAACAGATAATTTACTAAAGCAAAATGATCAGCGATGTTACAAAAGTCACTAACAGAGCTATTTGAACCAATCAGAACAATACAAAACATGAATGACATAATTAATGAAGAATTAGATTCCATGAAATGCTACTAAAAGGAAAAAAATAATGCCAATAAGGCCAAGATATCTATATGAATGAATAGATGAGGTAGAGTGGAGCCAATGAGCTGGAGAGAAAATAAGGAATTAGCAACCTGAGAATAATGCAATGACAGTAATAAATCAAAATCATTGCCTTTCAGTATTAATTTCAACGTGTTATAACACCCCAGTTAAAAGGCATTGATCGACCAAATGGATCATAAGACAAAACTCAATGATATGCTGTACAAAAAAAAATTAATCCACAAAAATTTCAGTGACAAAAATTCAAAAGATGAAAAACTTTCTATGCCTCAAGATCCCTAAAATAAGCAGGACACTATTCTCAGACAATGTGTGTTTCAACCTAACACTGAGAAGAGGCAAAAAAATTAATTAAATATTAGTTAATGGAATAATACAACAGGAAGAAATAAAAATAGTGAATATATATGCACCAAATTTTAGATAATCCAATCTTATAAAACAAAAACTACTGGACAATAAAAGATGAGATAAACCTCAAAACAATTTCAGGGATGTAACAATACAAGAAATCAGCAAAGAAATTTGAGTTGGACCACCGCCTTTAACAAAAGAACTGAATGGATATCTATACACTGTTTCTAACCAACAACAAACAGACATTTTTCCTACTAGTACATAAAACTTTCATCGAAGTACATCATATCTTAGCACATAAATCAGGCTTAAATATATAGAGAGAAATTATAATTATCTCCACATATCATCAGATCATAGTGCAATGAAAGTAGAAATCAATAGCAAAATAATCCAAAAAATCAAGAAAAACATTAAAATGTGATCAATACACTCATGAGTCAAGGAGATGAGGAAGAAATAAAAAATAATTAACTGTTGTTTAAAATCTGTTAATGTCAGTGCAACTTACAAGAGCTAATAATACACACAGCAAGAAGTCCTAAGCAGGAAGATTATAATAACGAATGTCTACATCAGGAAAACAAAGCAAGCACAAATAAATAACATATTTACCCACTTCAAGGTATTAGAAAAACAAGAACACACAAAATAGCTAAGACTTTTAGGTGTAGAGAAGGACTTTCTTCACAAAATCCCAGTTACACAACAAATAACACAAGAATCAACAAGTGAGTCACATCAAATTATAAAGCTTTTATACAGCAGAGAAAACCAACAGTGAGAAGAGACAACGTAAAGAATGGGATAAAATTTTGCCAGCTACTCCTCAGAAAAATGACTAATATATAGAATATATATTTAAAAGAACTCCAAGGACTTAGAAACTGCTTAATTAAAGAACCCAATTTAATAATGAATATATATTTCTCCAATGAGGAAATACAACCAGTTTATAAATACATGAAAAAGTTAGTAATCACTACTCATTTTATAAATCCATATTAAAACATTTTTATTCCATCTCACTCCAAAAATAATGGTTATCATTAATAAATCAACCAATAAAAAATGCTGATAAGGCTATGAGGAGAAAGCAACACCTCTTCATTTTTGGTGAGAGTCTAAACTGTTATAACCACTATGCAAATCAATATGAAGATTCCTCAAAGAAACTAAAAATAAAAATTTCCCTTTACTCAGCTATTCTTCTTCTATCTACCCAAAAGAGTTAAAAACATCATATCACACTGATGTATGTACATCTATGTGTATAGCAGCAAAATTCATAAGTAAATCTTGGAAATAGCCTATACACTCAGAAATAAAATGAAGAATAGGAAAATGAAAAAAGAACCGAAATATTTCATGTATATGTACCAATTTCCTATAGTGAATGTGATCATTATATGCTGAAATATGTACTAATAAAGGTTTTTAAAAAGGCAATAGAGTATCTAAGTAAGATGGTATACTAGTCTTTCATAAAGATAAATGTGAGGCATTTGATGGAAAGTGGATTTGCCTTGAGAGCATAATATTAAATAAAATAAATCAGTCATGCAAGCTTAAACAATGTATGCTTTTTCTTACATGAAAAATCATATATAATGTATGAAATAAATGACAGATACAGGAAAAACAGAAAAATTTTAATGTATTCTAGATGTATGTCAGCTATGAGCTTCTAGTTTCCTTTCAATCAGTGGTGAAAGTGTACTTCACATGATTTTCATTTCTTTGCATATGTTAAAGTCTTCATTGTTGCTATTCTATTTGGTGTTTTCTTATGATTTTGAGAGGACTGTGTACTCTCAAGTTTTGCATACAATATCACGCTCAATTTGAGGCATGATATTGGGGATTTTAACGGTTTTATTACAGATTTTTCTACCTTCTATATATATCAACTACTGAGTGGGATGTTTTGAAATTTTCAGTAGTACTTATGGACCTGATTTTCCCTTCAGTTTCATATTTTGCCTTATGTAGTTAAGTACTTTGTTCATTGAAATATGCATTAAGACATAGAGTTCTTGGTATAGAACTTTCTTTTATAGCATTAAATGATTGCTGCAGTCTTTGTTCACTTTGAGTTCAAATTGAATACTGTTCAATTAATATACCTTCAGCATCTTTGATTGAGTTAATGCTAGACTGTCAAACCAGTTTGCTTAATTTTCTATTCAGTTTATTTTTATTTTTACCTTACATGTGTTATGTTTTTAAAATTCTTTGTATGCTTTTCAATTGATAAATAAGACATTTAATACATAAAAGCAAGAGCAATGCACAACCAAAGGTGGTACAATAAAGTACATGCTAAGAATCCGAAAGCAATTTAATAAATTTGAATCTAGAAAACATTATAAAAATGAAACTTGGATATGATTTTTTGTAAGAATAACAGAATAGACAAAGTTTTAGCCAATTTTCTCAAACAAAGAAAATAAAAAAATCTATATCAATGTGATGAGAAATCAAAAAGTTGAAATCACAACGAACACAACTGAAATACAGAAGTTGATTCATAATTTCTTGAAAACTAATACTACAACAAGGTGGAGATCCAGAAGAACTGGATATATGCCTAGATACATTTGACTTAGAAAAATGGAGGCAAAAACATATAAAATATTCAGAGTACTTTAAAAAACAGGCAATGAAAGTGCTTTAGTAAATACCTAGCAACAAAGGAAAGCTCAGAATCCTGTAGATACCTTGCTGGATCCTATAAGAACTTGAGGATGTTACAGCATCAATATGCCTCAGACTTTTAATGAAATTGTCAGGGAAGAAACACTGCGAAGCTTATTTCTAGAAGCTAGCATTACTTGATTCAAAACTACACCAGGTCTTGACAAAAAAGAAAGTTACAGTCTAATTTCCTTAATGTACATAGATGAAGCCTCTCCAACATGGTTTTGGCAACTGGAGTAAAAGAATATACCATTAACGAGATCAAACCTGTAAAAAATCAGGCATTGTCTCAGAAACAGAAAAACATTTTGACATAGAAATCTAAAAAAAAAAAAAAAGTGGTATGTCATGTAGAGAAGTAAAGACTAAAATCCAATCATCATCATAATAGATGCAGAAAAAGTCTTTGACAAAATCCAGCATTGTTTACATTATGAAACCAGAAGAAAAGAAATATAAAAACACCTAAGAGCAATCTCATGAAAGCCATTTGTCATGGTTTATGTCAGTGGCCTCCAGGCCTCATGTATTTGCATTGTGCATTTGTGACTGGTTCATTGTCTAGCACTTGGATTGATGGTGTCAGTGCTACACCCTCCTAGGGGGTGGAGCCAGGATGTGATGTAATGGCAGGAAGAAGGTGTGTCTCTCTCTCTTGCTGGCTCCGGCTTGCAGTTTGCAGCCTCCATAAACTGCGGCCCCACCATGCCACCCTGCCTTGGAGCCAACTGAGTATGGACTGAAACCTCCAAAAACTGTAAGAAATAAACCTTTTCTTTCCCAGCTTTGGGCATCAGGTATTTTGTCTCAGTGATGATTAAAAAGTAACTAAGACACCATTCATGATAAAACTGCTGCCAACATCATATTAATATAGAAGAATTGAAAGACTTTTGTATACAACTATAAAGAAGACAAAAAATCCACTTTCATCATCTTATTCAATATAAGTACTCAAAATGCTACTCATACCAGCCAGGCAAAAGAAACATATAAAAGGGACAGGTAAAAGAGAATTACTTTTCTTGTGGTTGAGACACAGTATCTGACAATCATAAGTTAAAGGAGACATGGTTTGTTTAGCTCACTATTTATAGAGGTTTCCACACATAGCCAGCTGGCTTCAAGGAAGGATGTTGAAACAAGGGCATCACAGAGGAGAAATGGATCACAGCACAGGGATAAGAAGGCATCAAACAGCACCATCCAACCTTCTTTTTGTCCTTTTATATTTCATCTAGACTATTAATCTCTTTATTGTGGCCACCCACACTCAGGGTGAAGCTTCCTTTATCCATATTCTTCATCTCAGCATCCCTGATATAATCCACATTCACACGCCCTATTCCAGCCACCCCTGAAAAGTTCCTCCTATAATCATATGAAACTAGGAAAAAATCAAATTTTCACTAGTAGACAACATGATCCTTTACATACAAGACTCAAGCATATCCTCCAAAAGATTCTTAAAAGTAATAAATGTGCCAAGTTTGCAGGATACAGAACCAACACATGAAAATCAAAACCACTGATGTATACCAATAATCAATGATAGAAAACAAATTAGGGAAACAGTATCTTCCCAGTTACTCTAGGTGAAACTAAACACAGTACTTCAGAATTAGTTTAATAAACAAAATGAAACACCTCTGTATTGAAAACTATAGTACTCTTGCAAAGACTGCCAAATATGTCATCAAAATATGGAAAAATTCCCTCTGTGCCCAGATAGGCAGAACCAATATTATCAAAATCATCATACTTCCAAAACTGATGTATATGCTTAGTGCAATCCCAGTCAAAATGCCAACAGGACTCCTCAAAGAACGAGAGAAAATCCAAAAATTCGTATGGAAACAGAAGACTCCCCAAATTGCCAAAGAAATCCTGGGTAATGGAAGCAGGAGGCATCAGAATACCAAAGCTCAGGTTGTATTATAAAGCCACCCTAGCAACTATTTTCAAGATGAAGATAGCAATATGCAACATAAAAGCAACTGTTAAATTTCATTCATCTTGATTTGAAAACATATACGGCTAGGGGTTTTTGTTGTTGTTGTTGTTGATGTCATTTTGCTTTTGTTGTGATTTTTTGTTTGCTTGTTGTTTTTTCTGGTTTTATTTTGTTTCTTCTTCTTTAAAGTAAAACAAATTAAAAACAAAAAAACACAATACTAAAAAACAGACATATGATTCAATGGTGGAGAATAGAAAACGCAGAAACCACACTAGCACATCCAGTCACCTGATATTTGATAAAAGGCCAAAAACATATGCTGGAGAGCAGATAGCTTCTTCAATAAACAGTTCTGATAAATGTGCTACACACCAGCAGAAAACTCCTGCCTCTTATCATATATTGTACTAAAATAAAAATAATTTAAAGCTGTAAATATTAAAACAGAAAAATGTAATATGCTTAAAAGCAAAATAGGTAACATTCTCAGATACATATGCATAGGAAAGGACTTGCTCAAGTGAATCACAATCGTGGGGGAAATAACATCAAAACATGAGTGTATCAAATTTAAAAAATATTCAAAGCAAAAAAAAAAAAACAACCAATGAGGTAAAGAGAAAACCTGAAGAATGGGAAAAAAAATAAAGTTATTCCTCAGACAAAAGACTATTAGCTAAAATATGTAAAGAACTCAAAAAAGTTGCTTCTCTCAAAAAAAAGAACCAATGAAGAAATAGGAAACTGAAGTGAAATGAGTCCCCTGTCAGAAAAAGTACAAATGACCAGTAAATATATGAAAAATGTCCATTGTCTTTATCCATTAAAGAAAAATGAATTAAAACAACATTGACATTCTATTTTACTTCAGAAATAACATCAATAAATTAAGTAAAAATGAATTGTAGTGAAGATGTGCAGGAAAAAATATCTTTCTACATTACTGGTGAGAAAATAAAGTGTAATGATCACTATGGGAGTCATTATGGATGTCCTCAGAAAACAAAAAGTATAAATATCAATCAACACAGCTATTGTTACTTCTTAGGTATCTCCCCAAGTAAGTAAATAATTAAAGGCTGCATACTACAGTGATATATTCGTACCCATATTTATATCAGCAGCAAGGTGCTTATATGACCACCAACAGAGGAATGGATTAAAATAGTGGTATTTACACACAATGGAGGACTGTTACACTATAAAGAAAATAAAGCTGAGTGACTTGGAGGAAAATGAAAGCATAATATTAAGAGAACTAAATCAGACACACAAGTTCAAAAATACCACAAGGCCTCTCTTATATGAGAATCATAAAGCATAAGTTAAGAACAAAATAAAAGATAGATAATACAAACAAATGAGATAGATATGTTGCAAATAAGAAAGAGACAAGTGGGACCAAAGGCAGTAAAGGGAACAGGAAGTAAAAATAATTAACGTATTTTGTACATATACTCTCTCCTCATGATGAATGTAATCATTGTGTACTGCTATCATGAACTAACAAAAAATAAAATTAAGATAAATCAAATAAGCCAAAGATGCAAATAAAGGTCTTGGTATTCGAATCCTACTGTACTTTACATTCTTTTACCTTGTTAGATTTCTAGATTTCTACAATTTTTACATTCAATCTATTACTTCAATGTCAGTGTATCATGACTCACATTTTTATTAATCATGTTCCTCATTATGCAACACAAATTACTTAAAATTAATATGAGTTTATATATATTAATAACATATTTTCTAGAAAGTTTAAATTCTAAGAAAAGGTGTTGACATGCTTTTAATTTGCTAGACAATACATATTTTTGATATGAGAATTTAAACCCAAAAACGAGATGACATCCAAAAGAGAAAAATGGAAGCACTTTATTTAAGCTGGAACCCAGCAGCACAGATACAATGGGAATTTGCAGAGCTGTGCAACCATGCTAGGGTCCTGAAGGGGTTTATAAAGGGAAAGAGCGCAGAGTCAGGGTGGGAGGGGAACCAAGGGGCGAAAAAGACTTTTGTTGCCTTATTTGTTATTGAGGATGAATTTTACAGAGACAACTAGCTTTATGGGAGATTTATAGCTCTTGGTCATTTCACTGGATTACAAACACTGAGGCCTTGCAAAAAGGGGAGCTTGTCTACCTCCTAGAGTTTTACAGAGAACAAAGGCTGAAACTAGGGACAAAGGAAGCAGTGCATACAGAACAGGATGGCAGCGCTTTGGTTAGGGTAAAATATTCCCCATTGATTTTTCATTGGTGAGGCCAATCATTGGCTCTTGGTGCGGTTTTCAGGCAATGTTATCCGCTCATAACCTTGTGTTGTTAAGATCATCAATTTAATAGTTTGAACTCAGTCTCTGACATAACTTACAAACCTGTTTATAACACAAAGTCTGATAGTTACGCAGACGAGGAGGATTAACAAAGGTCCTGTGATAGCCATAATCAAAGGTGTTAACCAAGGGGAGAAAGAGAATCAACATTCAAACCAGTTTTCTTCAGCCTTCTGGCCTGTTCTTGATCTTGCAGCCATTTTCTAAGACTAGAGGTGTTTTGTCTAATGACCCCAGAATGGTTGGCATACAGGCAGCAGTTTTCTCCTAAAGCCAAACAGAGACTTCCCTCTTTTAGGAATATGAGATGCAGTCCCCGTCGGTTTTGTAAAACCATTTCAGCCAAGGAAATCAAGGAATCTTCCAACTTAGAGATGGAGTCACTAAGGGAGGCTAGATATTGATTGATGAGTGCACTTTAGATGCCTATAATTTTGGTCTACAATTAATAAACTAGATACTCCTAGACCCATTGACACCTGCAACCCCCATCCCCAGTAGTCCAGGTATAGGCACAGGGTTTCTCTTGAATCAGACAAAGTTCTCAAAATTAGAAATAGGGAAGATATGGCTCCTTCCATTTTCTCCAGAGTACTAATACACTTTGGGAAAAATATGAACTAATATGCAGAGCTCAGAATGCTTGGTGAACAGGCATAGAGCAGGGAGTTATAACAGAAGTACAGGTGAACCAAGTTCCATTGGTAGCAACAAGGTGCTGATTAGCAGGGTAGAAGAGATTATGGCATCAGGGCAGAAGAAGTGAGATTACAGAACATAGCTGTCATGGTTTATGTCAGTGGCCCCCAGGCCTCATGTATTTGCATTGTGCATTTGTGACTGGTTCATTGTCTAGTGCTTGGATTGATGGTGTCAGTGCTACACTTTCCTAGGGGTTGGAGCCAGGATGTGATGTAATGGCAGGAAGAAGGTGTGTCTCTCTCTCTTGCCGGTTCCTGCTTGCGGTTTGCAGCCACCATGAACTGTGGCCCAGCCACGCCACCCTGCCTTGGAGCCAACTGAGTATGGACTGAAACCTCCAAAAACTGTAAGAAATAAACCTTTCCTTTCCCAACTTTGGGCATCAGGTATTTTGTCTAAGTGACAAATAAAGGTAACTAAGACAATAGCCTAGGGGGAAGTCCACAAGGTGTAGGAAGCAGAGTAGACACAGGTTCCCGGAATACCCTGGACATTATCCAGGGTGAGCAGGGGTTTACCCCCCCAACAACAGGCAGAGTCATCTGTAGAGGAGTTTGAAAGCTGATTTGCTGTAACATCAGCCATGGGAATGCCCATATAGAAGGGTGGATTAGATGGGACACATAGCCAACAGTCAGCAGTGAGATTTGGAGTACTAAGTTTGAGGAACTGGTAAGCAATATCTAGAGGCAGGAAAGGATCTGGAAGTGATGCAAGAGTAGCAGGGAGCAAGGGGATTGTTGCTCTGGGGGGAGAAACAAAGGCTTCAGAAGGAGAGGAAGGGAGAAGTGTGGTGGGAAGAAGAGTTGGAGGTGGCTGGTGAGATTGAGGGCCTGTGGGCCTTTTGGGGGCTGTCCAGATGGGCCCAGGAATAAACTGGATGGTAAAAGTGTTTCTGGCGTTATATGCAGAGACCCATTATAATTCCATAATATAATCCCGCCTTCCAGATAGGTTGGAATCTTGAGTTTGAAAGTCATAAGATTACACTAGTTGAGAGTACAGGAAGATGAGATTTCATGAATAAGAAAAAGGTGGGGGTCTACTTGATTTCCATACCAAGGAGATATAGTTTCACAACCCCAATATCTATAAAAGTATTCTGTTTCTAGGGACTGTGAACATCTCCATGATAATCCCCGGACACTCCAATGTGAGCAAGGTCAGTAGCTGTTGTTTCTTGGGGCAGAGGTACCAGCCAGTGGACTGTGAAGTCTTTTGACTATTTAGATCTTTACATAGACCATATTTTCTTTCTACCTAGTGTATGTGACAGAGTGATGGAGTGCCCAACTCCCCATCTCCATCCTCTTTCTTCTAGGTGGTGGGGATCTCTAATAGGGAGCATAGATGTAGTTTTATGACACCATGAATGGCGGTGTTGGTTGCCAACACCTCACCAGTGCTGTAATCAGTTATCTTCCAAGTTCCAAACCGAAGGCTATGAGACGTGCCCCTGAGATCTCTATAAAGGAGGGCCCACAGGAACAAGACTATTAAGAACATTTGGCAATTTTAACCTTGAAGGAGTTTTCAGAGGAGATAACAGTCCACTTACCTGCAGATTGATCATCTTCAGAGGCTGGAATGGGCTTGAAATGGGAATGATGGATCCAAGCAGTCTTTCCTGCAACTTTAATAGCATCGGGGTGCTGAGGACCACAGTGTAGAGGCCTTCCCAGCATGGCTTGAGAGACTCATGGTGTCTCTTGATGAGGACTTGAATCCCAGGTTCCGCCGCTGGGTGGTCGTCCTCAGGAGAGACAGCAAGAGGAGGCTGCTGTTGTTTGAACAGCCCATGAATGGAGGTCAGAACAGGTTGGAGGGTCTGGAGGGATTTAGTGAGATCCTGGTTAGCTATGTCTGCTAGTTTCTCCTCAGAAATCTTAGGAATAAGGGGAGGAGGTCTCCCATATAGGGCTTCAAATGGAGAAATACCAGCCACATAGGGAGCGCAATGTGTGTGCAAAATGGCAAAAGGAAGTAGACTCACCCAGTTTTTGCCAGTTTCTGAGGTCATCTTAGTTATTAACCTTTTAAAAGTCTGATTCATCTTTTCTACTTGTCCTGAACTTTGAGACCAGTATGCACAATGAAGTTTCCAATCAATCTGTAAGACTTGGGTTGATTTTGAGTTATATTAGCTATAAAAGCTGGACCAATGTTGGACCCCATGGATAAAGGGAGGTCAAATCTGGGAATAACCTTATAAAGAAGCTTTTTAACTACTATTAAGGCTGGCTCTGATTTGGTAGGAAAAGCCTTGACGCATCTGGTGAAGGTGTCAACCATTACTAGAAGGTACTTATGTGCCTGGAATCCAGGCTTTCCCATCTCTGTAAAGTCAATCTCCCAATGTTCTCAAGACATGGTTCCATGGTATCAAGCAGTCTCCATTGGTCTCGGTCACTTTGAATTTACCAATTGACATTGGAAACATCTGGAGCTTTCAGAGTGAGCAAGCTTAGTTAGATGAGGGATGAAGAAACGCTCACAGAGAAGGGCAGTTAGCTTTGTTCCTCCCAAGTGAGTGGATTGGTGGGCCTGGTGAATGCACTCACATCCCAATACTTCTGGGAGGAGTACTCATTTGCCAGGTAGATGATACCAGCCTCCAGGAATAATAGGCTTTGCCTGGAGTTGGGCAGCCAAGTGCAGGTCCTTTTGAGTGTAAACGGGAACTGTCAAGGTTGGAGAACCAATAACAATGTCGGGATTGACTGGGTCCCCACTGATTTTAGGGCCACCTTCCAGGCTGTAGCATCAGCTATGTTATTTCCCCGTATGACAGGATCATCTCCCACCTTATGGGCTTTACACTGGATGATGACTATTCATTTTGTCATCCAGATAGCAACCAGTAATTCCAAAATCTGAGGGGCATTCTTGATCTTCTGATCTCCACAAGTCAATAGGCCTCTCTCCTAAAACATAGCCCCATGAACATGAGCAGTTGAAAAGGCATATCTACTGTCAGTGTAAATATTAATGTCTTTTCCCTCAGACAACTTGAGGGCCTCAGTGAGAGCAATGAGCTCAGCTCATTGGGCAGAGGTGCCCGGCTCTAAGTCTTGCTCCCACAAGACCTGGGCGTCTGTGGTCACTGCAGCTCCCGTTACCCACTTACCTTGATGGATGAAGCTGCTTCCAGCAGAAGTATGATAGGACCCAGGCAGGGGCTGATCCATCAGGTCAGGTCAGAGCCCCGTGAGGTGGTCAGTAACCTCAACACAGTTGTGGAGGGGCAGAGACGGGTCATACTCAGGCAGCTGAGTAGCGGGGTTTAAAGCAGCTATTTCTTTAAAACTAATGGTTGCTGGATCCAGAGTTTGGTAGTGCATCACTCGAGAGTTGGACAGCCACCAATCTCATCTGGTGGGGCCTTCATGAGGGTCTCCAAGGAATGTGAGGAGACAGTCAGGAGTTTTTGTCCCAAAGGTTAGTTTTTGGGCCTCTTTTACCAAGATGGCCACAGGGGCAATCACTCACAAACAAAGTGGCCATCCAGCTGCCACATCGTCTAATCTCTTAGAGAGATAGGCAAAAGGCCTCTGCCATGGCCCCAAGCTCTGGGTCAAGACTCCCTTTGCTATTGCTCACTTCTCTTCCACGTAGAGGGAAAAAGGCTTTTGGAGATCAGGTAGAGCTAGGGCAGAAGCCTCAGTTAGGGCTAGTCTCAGTCACTTAAAAGCCTGGGCTTGAGAATCTGTCCATTCCAGAGGACCTTGGGTGGTCCCCCTCAGGGAGTCATAGAGAGGCTGAGCTATAGCAGCAAAGTTAATTATCCAAAGTCTGCAATATCCCTCAGCTCCCAGGAATTCCCTCACCTACCTTTATTGGCAGGGGTCGGAATTTGCATGATAGCCTGCACTCGTTGAGGGGAATGAGTCCATTTTTTGCTCACGAATCTGGTAGCCTAAGTAAGTCACAAGTTGCTGGCATAATCGAGCCATCTTAGCAGACACCTTATAGCCCAATTTATCCATGGCTCATAAAAGATCCTGAGTAACACTCGTACAATATTCATATGAGTCTGCTGCCACCAAGAGTTCATCAATGTACTGCAAGAGAGTCACCTCCAGGCGGTCCTCTCTGAATCCTAAGAGGTCCCTGGCCAATGCCTCATGAAACAGAGTGGGCGCATTTTTAAAACCTTGGGGTAGGCACATCCAGGTCAATTGTTCCAATACCTCTGATATGGGGTCAGTCCATTCAAATGCAAAAATAGGTTGACTTACCAGCACAACGGGCAGGGTGAAGAAGGCATCCCTTAGGTCCAACACAGTACACCACATGTGCTCCGGGCTCAGCAGGCTCAGCAAGGTATAGGGGTTGGGTACAGTAGGGTGAAGAGTTAGACTCTCTTGTTTGCTTCCCTTAGGTCTTGCACTGGCCGATAATCTTGGGTCCCAGGTTTCTGAACTGGCAACAAGGGGGTATTCCAAGAGGAAGTGCAGGATCTCGGGATGCCAAAGTTTTTTAACCTCAATGTATGTTTTGCTATGTCCTCGTGGGCCTGTAAGCTAATGAGGTATTGTCTGAGTCATATAGAGGTGGCTTGACACAAGAGTTCAATTACCAATGGAACCTGGTTTATGGCCAGACAGGGGGATTGTGCTTGGCCCACACCCCAGAATTCTCTTGAATTAATCATTGGAGCAGTTCATTATCTTTAGGAGTTTCCAGGTCTTCTAAAAACAAAAGTCCTTCTCCCTCTGGACATAGGGCTAAGACTTGGGTGCTGAGAGGGCTCGTGAGAGCCACATTTTACTTGCACAGCTGGGGTGGCTGATTTGAAGCTGAGATGAACTTTAAGTCAGTGTAAGAGGTCTTGGCCCAGCCAGGGATCGGAGCACTAGGTACCCAAAGGAACTCATGGGAGATAATCTTTTGCCCTGGTCTGGCAAGCGGGGCTTGAAGTTTTGGATAAGTTTTTGCAGTTCTGGTGGTTCCCAGTACTTTTAGCTTTTCCCCAGTAGGAGTCCCTATAGGCTGGGTGAGGACTGAATGAGCCTCTCCAGAATCCACCAGGAAATTAATGAGTTGCCCCCCCACATTGAGAGTTAGCCTAACTCAGTGGGGCATATGGGTCTCGACTTCCTCAGTTGTGGGTCAGCAGAGCCTTTGCATCCTTCTCTATCTTAATCTTGAGCTTAGGGCAATCCTTTCCTCAATGCCCCCTTTCCTTACAGTAAGCACACTGATTTTTTTCTAGAGGCAGTTGGGGATTTTCATTAGACTTAGTGACTTTTTAGGTCAGAACTTCTAATACCTTAGTCAGCTTTTTGTCCTTTGGATCTTCCTGGTGGTCAAACACCCTCTGACCTATTTCTAACAACTGACTAAGAGGCATTCCCTCAAACCCTTCAAGCTTCTGTAATTTTTGCTTAACATTGGGGGCCAAGTGAGTCACAAAGGTGATGTTAATAGCCCGTGCATTTTCTGGCGCTGCTGGATCTATGGGTTTATAACTGCATAACCTCTTATAATCTTTCCAGGAGACCTGAGGGGGACTCATTAGCCAATTGTCTTACTTCTGAAACCTTGGACAAATTTGTGGGTTTTCTGGCAGCACCCCTAAGGGCTTTTAAGAACAACTGATGGTCCCGAACTAGAGCCTCCTTACCTTAGGCTGTATTAGGGTTCCAGTCAGGATGGGACAAAGGAAACACACAGTTCTGGCATATTGATTCAGGGGATGGGTTTCCATCAGGATCCAGCACTGCTTTTCAGCCTAAGGTGCAAATGCATTCCCTTTTGTCTGCCATAAACAAGACCTGTAAAATCTGCTGGCAATTGTCCCAAGTGGGGTGATGGATGGAGAAAATAATTCCAAAAGAGCAATGAGGCCCTGAGGGTCCTTGGAAAAAGGAGGGTTTTGTTGTCTCCAATTATAAAGATCAGAAGTAGGGAAAGGGACATAGGTAAATATAGGGGCAGAGGGGTCTTTGGGGTTAGGGACCTCACACAAAGGGAGAAGAGCAGGGGTTGTAGAAGAAGAGTCACGCCATTCTGTACACTGATAGAACCTGATCTGAATTGGGCTGGGTGGGTGGGGAGAGGGTGAGTCCAGTTCTGGAGCAGATGGCGCTGGAACCCGGGCCGGTAGGGTGGCGGCAAAGGTTCTTCTTCAGTGGGAAGCATCGGGCTCAGCTCAGGTTTCCACATCTCCAATTTTTGTTTCTCCCCTCTCCCCTGTTCCTCTCCCCTCTCCCCTCTCTCCTGTCCCCTCTCCCCTGTCCTCTCTACCCTCTTCCCTCTCTCTTTCCTTTCCATATTCACATAGTCAGTTCATTACTGAAATTTAACTGTTCTCTTAGTTCATGGCCTTGGTTGTAATCCAATCTGAGGCAGGGAAGAAGGAAAGTGGCTCTAGTTCTCATTCTTAGAATAGAGACATATTATTGGGCTCACAGGAAGAAGTCATCTAAACAAAAGAAAGTAATCAAATTTGGATTTGAGTCAACAGAATAAAACAAGCAAATCAAAATCATGCAGGGACTGAGTATATAGCTCAGTGGCATAGTGTCTGCCTGGCAAGCATGAGGTCTTGCATTCAATTACTGGTATCCCCCCAATCTCTGCTGACCATAAAAACACAACAAATATAGAACATGAAGGCTGAAGATTTCATATTTAATAAAGTTCTGTATATGGGACCCCAAAGAAATATTTAATATTGAGATATATGATTTGCAAAAAGCATAAACAATCAAACTACTTTTTACCCTACATGGGTAGAATCATAGAAAAATGATGACAGAATATTTGGAAGAGTAAGGGGGAAACAAGTAAGTCTGAGAAGCATCCCAATTTTCTCTTAACAAATACTTCACAGGTTCGATAGTACTGAAACAGATCCCTCTCTTCTTCCTCCTCCTCCTCCTCTTCTTCTTCTCATACCAGGAATTGAATTCAGGACCTCATGCTTTACAGGCAGGCACTGTGCCAGCGAAAAGTATCCCCTGCAGTTATTCATTTTTGACTTCTCCAACAGAGATTCTTCCACATACTGTTTTTGGTTTGGTTTGGTTTTGTATTGTGTTCTGCGTGGTGTTAGAAAAAATTAGCCATATCCAAGCCAACAAAGCTGATTTCAATCCTTGCATTCTATTTTGAATGAACAATGCAGAACTGAGTGGATACTTTTTGTTTTAAAATTCAATATGGAAGGCGTTTATGAGGCTGAGCTCAGCTACCAGACACAGGAATTGTGGCAGAGTCTCTCTATCCCTGGATTCCATAGTTTTTAATAAGAAAGTTCCCTTTATTACTTAAGGCAGGATGAATAGGGTTTTATTTTTTGATATGAAGAATTCCTACTGAATTATTAAGAAGTTGTCTGCCTTATATATGAATTATTTTCTTTTAATACTAAATTCTCCTTTTAAGGCTATGTACTCTGTACTCTATCAGCTGCCCGTCCTATGGATATTACATTAACATGGTCTGCAAATCTAATACTTCTTCACCAAGAACATTTATACAACTGTAAAGTAACAGTTTTATTCAACTATATTTTTAGTCATGCAAAGAAGACAACATGTTCAGAAGGTTATAATAAACCTCTCATTTCTTAGTTTGTCTAAGGAAATAATGTAGCACAATGGGCCAAATTTAGCATGATCAGTCCTTTCAATATTAGAAACCAAGAGAGTTTACAAAGCTGAGAACCATTCTTTGTAATGCTCACATAGGGAGGTTAGAGGTGGTGCTGCTCAATCAGCATAGTACGATGAACTGACAGTTGGTTTGCAGAAGACAGCTCATTAGCAACCTAACCCACAAAAACACCGCAGAGATCTACAGATCTCCATGGGTGACATGGAGCGGTAAGCTGTCAGTGAACACCGCTACTGCTTCAGCACAATTGCCTTTAAAAAGAAAGTTAATGGGGAAAACTACAAAATCAGATCAATAAAATCAGCATGATTTTCAAGATGGCAGGAGGCAAAGCATGTTACCCCACCAAGTTAATGGTTTCACGAGCAGTTAGACCCTTGACTTATTTTGAGTGGTTTTATACACACACAGATATATACATGGACATTAAACACACAATTTTGGAAACATAATTATATAAAAATTGCCCAAACATTTTATATTTGACAAGAAATAAAAAGGAGCAATCGTTAAGGGCACCTACATTCTGAAAGGCAAAAAAGCATCTGAGACAATTTTGTTAGAGTGTGAATTAAAAGCAGACACTTTAACAAGAGAAAAGGAGTTGGTATTTGAATAGACTATGAATTATAAATTATAAAGTAGAATATATTAAAATATAAAATAGAATAAAAGTTTATGTTCACAGGAAACAAAGATAGTGTCAGGAAATATTTTATTTTTACTAGTATGACTCATAATAATTCACAAAATATTACAGATAAAAGTAGCACAAAGGGACCTGTAACACTGCCATGAAAACTCTTTGAGCTTTGAAAATTAAACCTAAAAATGAGGTTAGATTCTGTACAAAATAGTATTAAAAACCTGAGAAACAATCTAAAAATGCATTATTCTGTTACACATATTGATTTTTCAAAGTGTAAGTGTGAGTAAAATACAATAGGGGCATGATTTTGCATCTTTAAATAAAAAGTTATGACACATGCAAAATGTTTGTAAGATTACAAACTTCAAAATACCATAAAGTATATATATACCAAACATTTTATTGGATTCTATCACAAATCCTGAATGAGTTCACCTAAGTTAGTAAGATTAAAGACAATGAAAGAAACATTGCTGAACTCTAAATTTTTTGAAACATGATCACACGCAAAAGCCGTATTTAACAGAAACAGTCTCTCATTGTAGCTGAAAGAGAAAAACAAAGATTACATTGTTAAAAAATGTTTCTCAGTTTGCTGGGGAAAATAGAAATTAAGCCTTTGCAATAAGGAAATTCTCAACTACAAAGGACTATGTTTCTAACTTCATTGCAATATGATTTCTTCAAATAGTTGTTGAGGAAAAAATGTCATACGAAATTCTAAAATGAATCCTATAATTTAAGAGAAAAAGATCATAAACAAGACAATAATATACTATTACCTCTCACTGTAATGAATAAGTGTTGAGTGTTAACCATGAACAAACATACAATCATGAATAAAAATCCTAATGAATCTGTATCCTAGGTAAAATTTTGTTGAAATATAAAATAGAACCCATAAGATACTGTGAAATCTCAGAAGTGAGACTGAGAGTGTTATGAAAAAACAATAAAATAAAATAAAATAAAATAAAATAAAATAAAATAAAATAAAATAAAATAAATTTATCCAAAAAAGTGAAGACAAGCCTCAAATGATGAAATATAAAAGAATTGAAAATAAATATAAAAAACTAGTAAAGAACATTGTATAATTCTACACTATGTCACTAAAACAGACAGTGTCTTTATTTATCAAATATGAATAGCTTTGATATAAGGCAGTGGTTATAAAGCACTCTATCTTAGGTGTGTCACATTCTTAAACATTTTTTTCAGAAATCAAAAATTCTAGATGCTATGTGATATATCTGATGATATTCACTATACTTGAGTTTGTTTATGTTTAATTATTAATCTACCTAAAGTTTCCTTAATAAGCCCAGAATGTGCTTATGTAAACAAAGCATACTTAATTATAAACATTTCCAATGTTGGATGAATGATATGCATTATATTGTTTTCTTTAATAGGCAATACACGTTCTCATATCTGCTTCTGCATTTCATATGTCAGATGATTTTATTTTAATAAATAACATTTTTCAAAAAAATCTGGGTTAGGAAGATATGTAGTTGTAAGAAAATAAGAATTCTTGAAGTAATTTGTAAAGAGTTATGGATATTTTAATATCAGCTATATCATACATAATCTTATCAATAATAAAAGTCTATTGGCCTCAGTTGTCCTTTCAGCTGTGCTGTGGCCATATATTTCTTTTTCTTTTGATTTTCCCTTTTCTCATTCTTTTTAATTCTCATGACTCACACTGTACACTGTGGACTAAGTGTTTTTGATAATTTAATTGTTATTAAAAAAGTAGTTAACATGATGAGATGGCATTTATGAAGGGTAAATTATTTATGCTTGGAATAACAAGTTTTGTGTACGTAAACTATCTAACCAAAAAGTAGTTTTATAAAGTACTTAGGCAAAACATGTGACATGGGTACACAATGTCTGAAAGGCTGTCACATGCTGAGGTCACAGCTTGCACTCATGTTGGAAGACATTGGTGGACATCAGTTGCTTGTAAGGGAATGGGAAAGGCAGGCACACGGATGTAGGTACATAAGTATTCCATGGTTCAAATACATAACAAAAGAAAAATTTAATCTATCCGCATTGTTTTGGAATGTGTTTGAATGCTGGATTGTGTCAAACCTTAAATTCAGTTCCTAGGAAGTTATTCAAATAGTAAACAACAAGGTAGTCAAAACTCAAGAACAAAATTACTCAAATTTCAAAACCTTTTCAATTATCTTCATTGATATAATTTCATAATATGCATATATGTATATATAATGTGTTATGTGTGTTATACATTGTATATGTAATCAAATATACTTAGCATGCATGTATATATGTATATTGCATGCATATGCACACATACCTACCTACACACATACATGCACATGTATACATGTGTGCACATACACACATTCATATACATGTCTTTATTTGCATATATAAATATATGTACATATTAACACATACATATTTATATATGTATGTATTTCATTATATATTATATATTGTTATCAAACACTCCATATATATGTTTAAATATAATTCATGTATACACAAACTTGCATGTGCATATACACATATACATATATATATATAAATATATAGTTGTTTATATACATGTGTCTCCATATGTCATATGGATATGTTTAGGTATATATATATATATATATATAATGTGCATGTATATGTCAACTGTGAAAATCTTAATTTTGTATATTTTTCACTTCTTATATTATCTTCACAAGGCTAAAAAGAGTACAAATCTTATTAGCTGTCTCTTTTAAAAATCTAAATTTTTATGTGTTTAAAAATATTAAAATATTACAGTGTGAATATTTTTGACAATAGCACAAAATCTTCTGTGTGATCTGTCAGGAAGTATATATGGGAGAAAAATCTCTACTAAACTGTAATATAACAACCATGTAATTATTATGAAATGTAAATCACAAGTCCTTTATCTTTCATAAAACCAATCCATAGTTTAAAAATGGTAAACATTGTTACTGTTTTTCCTCTTGAAAATCATTGCACCTATTTAAAATATGTAAACTACATAATATACCTGGAAAATACAGGAATTCTAAACCTTGCTTCTTTGGTTGAAATCTTAAGTGGTTGGCTAATAATATGCAATGTTCTATAGTATGATTATAAATAATAATCTAAAAGGTCAAATTAATTTTAATTTGGTCCCTTATTCACCTCTAAATAAAAATGATAAAAAGACCATTGAGAGTACGGAATACAAACTGGTGGGAAAAATCAATAAATTAAGTACACTTTTCTCAGAAGTCTGCAGTGTATCTTTATGGCTGTATTAAACTGTATTTAAAATTTTGTTTTATTGACAAAAAATTTGTAAGTTATGTTAGATGTAAAAAATTCCTTAAATAATATTTCAGGGAATTTATTTAGAATTGCAGAATTTTTGCTTTCTAATTAATGTCACTTCAATAATTGTTGAAATATGTGAAAAACAGTTTACATTTTAAAAGACATCTTTCCATTTATTTATTGCTATTTCATCTAATTGAAGAAAGTTTCCTTTCAGTCTTGATGATTACTTACTTTTCAGACTTTTACCATTTCCCAGTTACTTGTTTTCTAGGTTATTCATATTGGTATAAATATTTTTTTCACATTATGCTACAGTTAATTTTAACCAATCTGTTCTCATTTTTGATGCTTTTTATTGCAGTCTGGGTATATATATATATATATATATACATGTATACATATATACATACATGTATATATGTATGTATATATATATGTATATATATGCATCTTGGTACATTCATATTTCAGCTTGAAAACAACACATACTTGGAATTTTGAAATAGATGTGTTTGGAATAAAATGGTATAAAAGCATATTTTCAAATGAAATTTTAGCTCAAAATGCCCATAGGCTGAGTTCTTCCCATATATATACATTATTTGACTTTGTTGTCAGCATTTTAGAATAGAATATTTTACTTACATGTCTTATGGACATTTAAAGAGTTAAATTTCATTCTTTAGTTCATTAATTAGAAAAATTGAGGAAATATGGAAGAGGTAGTTTTTATAATGCTAAAAGCTTAAATATTTCAAAATGCAAATGGAAGATTATATAATGCATAGCTGTCAGAAAAAAATACTAAGAATTTTCTGGTATGCCTTAGTCCACTAGGGATAGTATAAAAATATTATAAAGTGGAGGTTGAACAACATTTTTTTTTGCAGATCTGGAAACCTGATATGTCCAGAATTAAGATTCTGATCAGTTACTTTCCTGGCTTACAAATGACAGAGCATACCCACTTAGAGAGGAAGGGAGAGGACTGCAGAGATAGGAGAGAGAAATTGGGGATGGGAAGTGAGGAGATGGAGTTTAGGGGAGAGAATTGGTCAGTCTTGTGATAAATGTATAAATCTCATTGTAGGAATGCCACTCTCATAACCTCACCTAACCTTAATTACCACGAGAAGGCCAGGTGTCCAGACACCACTGTGTAAACCCTGTGTATGAACTTTGTAGCACGCTAACATTTAGGCTGTAGTACTCTCATCCCCCACAGAGGGGAGAGAAAATTCTCTCTGTCATCTAATATGACAGAGCAATTCCAGACAAGTGTTCTTCAGAATATCATTATTCTGATATCATTGAAAATGACTAGGAAGACATGACCTTATTAATAACCATCATACACTGGAATTTTTCCTGAATTTTCTGTGGCCTCTATATATTATCTATAATTAGTAGCACAAAATCTCACTGCAGATCAGGTTAAAAAATAAAGTCAGAGAAGGAATAGCAAGCCACCAAAGGCAGGTTTCACAAAGTACAAACCTCAAAACTTAGCACCTTAAAAAATTGCACCCATAAAAGTCAATGATTTATTAAACCCGTAGTATCCTCAAGTATCATAGACTTCAGTCCTACTCAAAAGAACAGTGTCATCAACATATTATTTCCATATCATCTCAAAATCTGGCTGCTGGTGAATTTGGAAGAAATTCTAAAATGTGCTTCTGTCTCACTCTGTTCTTAGGAGGAAAAGCCAGCTGGGAGCATGTACTGAAGAGGTGCCACGCGGTGGTCCCCAGGCTCGACCCATGTCATCCTGAGTGAGGAGGTTCACATGAGTTCTCTTCGCATCACGCTGGACCTGCACATTTGCACATTCACGAGTCGGTCTGCAGACCTCCACAGCCCCAACCACGTTCTCCCGTAATATTAACATCACTCTGCCTGTCATGTTTTGCCATCACTATCTTGGAAATGTTCCAGAAATCACTGGCACAATAAAACTAAGCCAGGAGGGAAAGTGTGTAAATCTGATAAAAGTGGTGTTTAGAAAGTCATGTTCCTTTGGTAAAATACATTAAATCCTTCCCCTTGTGTTTAGAAGCTATAGATTCTAAGAAATAGCCAGCTGAATCCCTGGAGCTATAATAAGTGTAGGAAGAAAATGACAGAAAGTAAAAAAGACAGAATTGATAATAAAATGACATAAAGAGTTGCAAGGAACTGCATGTATGTGATCTAGTTTGATCTTGTCAAACAGTGTGTAAATGGAAAATTACCATCTCTTTATCAGAATGGACACTGAGCCTTCATTATTTTAAACAACTTTGATATAAGTGTAAATCTAATAGGTATCATGATAGCAATCCAGCATTGTGTTATTTCAAATGCACACTGCTGTAGCAATTTTACTGCCTTTCCTCCATCAATAGAATGTAGGCTTGCTATTTCCAAAGACCTTCTGGACACATTAAATTATAGATCCTGTAGCATTTAAATCACATGAGAATAACTTACATTTCCCATTTTTACTTTGTTGCTTCTGTTGGACTATGCTCTCAATCCAGATATTTATAAACATGCACTCTATCTTTAATGTCTTTCTCCCTTTTCTTCTTCTTCCACTTTTATTCATGATATTCCATTGTTCCTTCTTTAAACTATTTCACTTTTTTATTATAAAGAAACTTATGACACACAGATTCCAGGTGCTTAATTCCTAGGACATTTTTCTGTTTTCAGTTTGGAAAAATACTTGGTCCCATTTTATGTACCAAGTAAGCAGTGTAAAGCAAAATAAGTTTTAGTATTAAATTTGGCAAGTGTATAATCAGTAAAATATTTTTAAGATTTAACTATTCCAAATTATTATTTAAAGTTCTTTTGTACTCTTGCCCTCTTGTTATTTATGCCAAGGTAGAAAAATTTACCTATGCTTTATCAAGTTATTTAAGAAATTAATTCTATGTCACTTTCTATCTTCTTTGATATTTCTGATGCCCTTAAATTGTAAAAATTATATAGATATTTTTGGGTGGATATAATTTAATTGAAATATTTAAACTCATGAATGTTAGAAACACTATACTTCTCAGTATTTTAATGCTTTCAAAATCTTACATTAATATAAAATACTAGGCCTTCCCTTTATTGAGTGTTGAGCTCAATATTAAGCATATACAGTAAATTATTTCAGTAATATTGGAAGTAAGATCAAAGCATCAGTTCTGTAAATTGAGAAGTCATGCGAACACTAGAAGTCTGAGATAATAGCTGACTAAATGATGGTAAATTCTGAACTATAAGAGCTGCAATGGTAATTTTGATCACAATTTCTTGGCTCTGTGGTACCTTTACTATAACTGTAACTTAAGAATAAGTTTAAGTGAACAGTTAATATGAATCATGTTACCAATAAAGATGTTTAAATGAAATCCATTAAAATTGTCACCAATCTAAGAATTTGAAGCTATTGTTTTTAATAAATTTTAATGTCATTATTTCTCCACTTATGTTATTTAGTACAGCTATTTCCAGAACCCACATTTCCTATTTACTTTTGCTGAGTGACTTGCTTAATAAACCACGAGTATTTCAGTAGTTACATCAAAGAGTATATGTCTGCCAATGTTAAAAGTAATTCTCTTACTCCTTACAGAGTTTATCACCTCTATGTTAAATGGAAAACACACACACACACACACACACGCTTGCACCCACTCACATGTGGACATATTCTTAAAACACCATAGACAATGAATGAGATTGTGTGAGATAAAATGATTGGAGAGTAAGTGGCAAATTTTCCTGTACAAAGCAGTGTAATGCCTTAAAAAGACTCTACCACATTGGTTCTAGGTCTAACTAGGATGTGTGAAATAACTTCATGGGTTTAAGACAATAATTCGGTTCACAAGCAAGAAAAGCTTTTCCTTCTGTGTAGACAATGGACCAGAGCAACCAATCATAATAGAAAGTGTAAGACCCTGGAGAGTGCATCAGAGTTACCACAGTAAACTGGACATCACTTGCAAGTTTGACATTCAGTTAGCATCTACAAATTTGGATTTTGAGAATGTTAAATAATAAAGCATTTTATTTTTGCCCAGACTGTTTATGTTAACAGAATGACTCATGATCAGTATTTGTTTCCCTTTGGGTACCTAGAATTTGGGGACATTTTTGGGATTGTGGATTATGTAAGTGTCTCCCATTAAGAAAATTTGGCATTGAGCCTACAGTGTACTTCCTGTGCAGAATATCATGATGTTTCCGGAATTTCATTGCTTGAAATTTTACTCTTCAGTAGCTCACAGGAAGGAGAAACCCAAAAGTAAGTGTTTATATGAATTCTTCTGCAATCTATATACTTTTAAAAATACAGTTATATACTCTGTCTCATTAGCCCCTATGACAACTATTTAAAATAGAAAAAAAATGTTGCTTTCATGAACAGTATTGAAGAGAAAGTGAGAGAAACATACTTTTAAATTTTGCCAGAGAGGAAATCAGGATCTTTCATGCAAACTAAACTTGTGGGAAGATAAAAGTAACTTTAGGATATATCTAGAGGCATTCAAAGTAAAAATATGAAATCCTCAAATGTAAGCCTTCAGATGGCGAGTTTTAGAAAGGAACTTTCATTTCTAATTCCACTGGCAACAGATCAGAGGCACAGAAGAGTTTATGATTAGACAAATGATTTATCACATTATGCAGAAATATATCAGAAGAAATAGGTAATGAGAAAGTAAAAGAATTTCTAATAAATATTATACTATTGTTGTTATAGAATCTAAACACTGTCTTTATCTTCAAAACTATGGATACAGAAAATACAATATACTTCTCAATTTTACTATTGAGAACACATTTATTTAAATAATTTTGATAACAGCTAGGCAATAACCTTGCTATAAGATCAAATTGTTTGACAAAGAAATATGAAATGTGAAATGTAGTACTTAGCAGATATGAATCAGAGATCCTCTTAAGTTTTGGGAAAATAGCCCATATCATAGGCATAAAGTAGGAGGTATAAATATACTTATGCAATTGCTGAACTGCATAAATGAGTGGAATTAAGCTCCTTATAGATTTGCTGTTTAAATAAAATAATTCTTATTAGTTAATTTGTTTTAATACAGGCATATGGTAGAAGATGAAATTGTGAATATTAATTCCAATCATCATATTGGAATTCTGTTTAAAATGTTTGATTTTCTGTTGGTCATAATAGTAATAGTCTTCAGCATATGATTTGCAACCTATTACGGTAATCTACTGCATTTGTAATGAACTAGTCAAAGCAATGTCAACATCATGGAAAGGATTTAAGAAAAAACCCTTACTCATGGGATCCAATTTATGTTTCCTCCCGAAATGTCAGAGCCTCTAATGACTCAGAGATGCATGGATTCTGAGTTCCTCACCTTCTTATGGGGAGGTGAAAACAGGTCCAAATGAGAGAAAATGTTCCAAGAAGTAATATCAATAAGTTCACTTCTCTACCATTTTATTAGTGCCCCTTTTTAAAGCTATCTTATAAATATTCACAAGACTGGGATAATCTAAAGGTCAGGTTGTTATATCAAACTTACCAAAATTATATATTTTAATGTCAAGTTTCACTAATCATTCCAAGAGTGTGAGTTATCACACACATAGAAATATGCATTATTCTGGGTTGCCTAGTGTTAAATTAGTACTGTTTTCTTTTTGTATTTAATTTAATATAAGAAGTCTTCAACCACTGCATGTGATGATACTGCCTACAAAGTAAGACCATCTCAATCATTAAATGTTTCAACTTTATACCAGTTTTAGGGAGCTGTATATCATTGTTTAGGCTATTTGATGTGTCAAGTTGGAGAAACTGACTTACGTTCCCCAACTATAGAGACACAGATCTAGATTTTTCCACAAAAAGTTTTGTAGTTGTCCTACTCTTTGAATGTTATAAAAATCCCCTAGTTGAGGTGACTCACGAACTACTACATATTATTCACATTTTCAGAGTTTGGGAATGAGAAATAAGTATGCTAACATGGTCAGCTTCTGCTATGGACCATCTTCTGGTTTGCACACAGCTGAGGTCTCACTGTATTATCACATGGACAAAAGAGCACAAGAGAAATTTCTGGGGCACCTTCTATAAAAGTGCTTACCTCATACACAAGGCCTCCCCACCACTACTTAATTAACCTGTTTTCCACTTTTAATATCATGAAATTGGAGTTTGTGGAGAATTCTAAAATCAGAATTTTGCTAAGACCCATCCAGTTTAATGAGGACTCTAATCACCTGATTTGAACTTGGAGAAGTGTCCAGAATGATCTAATTTATTCAATACTTCAAAGCACACTTTCAAGTATTGAAGTATCAGCTGGAATTAAGTAGTTGGAGGTTCTTCCAAGAGAGTTTAGACTCTCTCTGGGAAGAGACTAGTCATGGGCATCAGCGAAAATAATACAGACTTATTTATTTTTAAAAGAATAATTCAGGATATTTCACAGACAAAAATGTTTTGTCTTTGTTCTCTTGGTAATAGAGTAAGAAATATTTAAGGTACAATCCATCAAATGAAGGATTTCTGAGGCACTCTGACTCTGTGAAGCTCTCTCTGCTACATTTTCTTGAAGGAAAAGAGGGCTGGCTAGACCCTAAAGAACTCTAATTTACCTGAGTGTCATATACAGATTGGAGTTTGATTCCCACAAGGATATTTTCATAAAGACTCAGTTGCTTGATGAGTCTGGATATTATTAATTCAACTATAATTTCTTTTTCCATAAAATTTATTTCATAAATGCTAAACTTCAAAGTGCACTTAACAGATATGCATCTAAGGTCATTGAGTCTGTTTAAAAAGTTAGTGATATCTAAGTAATATAAAACTTTATAATTAGTATAACGTGAATCACTAAGGATTACCTAAGTGTCTACGTAAGTGTCACTATCATTATGTCTTTATTACAAGAGTTATTTGGACAAAACAAGGGCACACAAAAGAGAATTAGTAACATCTGTCTACATACATTGGAAAAAGTGAGTCCAGTGGTTCTGCTTGTCTTGTATATTGAAATTTTCTTCTTTAGCTATGAACATTATCAGCACTGAAAATACTAAAGACATACAATGAGCTAGAGTGTGCAAACAAAACAAAATGAATTTTTGGAAGACCATTTCTTAAATATTCTGGAAGCATAAAAGGAAGAAAGAAAGGAGAATAAATGACTCTTCTGTATGCCAGACCTCACATTTCCTACCCTGCATAATTGGTTTACACCCTGATCATAAAAAGCAATCTTTCAGCATGCTTCAGGAAAGATGATATACAGTGTGCAAACAACCTCAAACAGACATTAAGGCTTGGTACAAATTCCATATTTTTGAAAGTTTTTCACTTTCTTTAATAAGCATTTAATCTGAAAACACTTTCTTAGTTCTTCTGGTTTACTTTTCAGTAAACAAAGTCAATTAAATATTGGAAATTATCTGTAATGTTAGAGTCTGTCAGTAACTATTAAAACAATTTTAAATTATTGGTAGAAAATATTTAAAATAACTGCTAATGAAGCAAGACTTTTTGAAAATACAAGCATGCTACAAACTTCCTTACCTCCCTATGTTACCTGAAGTTACATGACGCAGGTGCAATGAACCTGCATAACTTTTAAGTAGAAAAATATAAACACTTGTATACGTATCAAGACAGTGCTAGTCCACTTGTCATTGCGGTGAAAAGATTCCTGAATAAGCAACTTAAAAGCAATGATGGTTTACGTTAGTCCACTGTTGGATGGCTCCTTTCCATTTGGATTTTCAGCAAAGCAGAATATTAGGTCAGAAAGCACATGTTTGACTACCAAAGCTCAGCCTCAGGGTGGCTTAGAAGCAGAGGAAAAGATAGGAAGACAGAAGGGGCCCAACACACTCCGAAGAGTGAATCCCCAGTGACCTATTTCTTCCAGTCTTTATATTCTCAAATTTTTACCACCTCTCAGTAATTCCATCATCTGGGAGCAAAGACTTCAGCATACAAGGCTTTGGGAATAACTTAAGATGCAAACCACAGAACTGTGCATGAAATGCTAGTTAAAGCCTAATTGCTAGAAGTATGTATTTACTTATAAGATTTTTGTGCGTGAATACTTATTTATTATTACTCCTCTAATCAATAATTTCTCATAAAAAACAGCATCTTAGAGAACAGTCCATAAGCACTTCTTGCCAATATGCTTTACAATGGTTTCAATATGCAATCTGTTCAAAATGCTAAAATGCCCTATCTAAATTTATTTCAATATTTTTTGCATCATGGTTCCAATTAGTATATGTAATTTTAATGATGACAGATATAGTTCACTCTAAATATTGATATACATTTTCAGCACCAAACACAATACTTCTACAAACATTAAAGTCATTGACTTGTGAAAGCAAAACTAAGTGCGAAATCCTGAACTAAACTCTGGATCAGAAAACGATTTTAATTGGAATAAGTAGGTGAAATATCCATGTTTCTGGCTAAGTTAATAGTATTTTATCAATGTTGTTATTTTGGTCATTATTATTTAAATTTTGTCATGGTATTTATGGCTACGAAAGTAGTTAACCTTAGGAAATCTGAGTGAAAAATGCACAGAATATTCACAACTTTTCTGCTTTTCTCAAATTATTTCAGAATATAAAGTTTAGAAAAGTCTTTTGATCTTTGGATAGTTTTGAAAAAATTATTATTCTGAGTATTTTTTTACTTCTTCATACTTCTGCCAGTACATTTTACTCTAATCCCTTGAGAAACTATTGAACAGAGTTAATACCCTATTGGTGATGGATTGCTTCACATAATCTGATTTGACTTACCATGTTGCCAAAATGTTAAATTTCTGAGTTAAATATCCTCTATTTTTGCAGCTTTTCATCATTTAACAGATATTTAATATCTTCACAGTCCAGTCACTTGCTCTCTGGAAGTGAAGGTGCTGAGTCCACTGTGTTCTCAGAGTTGTGGTGGACAGCAATCTGTCTCGGCAGAGGTAGACGCGTTTGACAGAAACATTTCCTGATGCAGGTCCTCAGTGGCCACACCTGCCAGCAGTTTCCTCATCAATTGTCAAATTCTCCTAAAGACGGAAGTTCTTGGCAGCTGGCAAAACTCACAGTGACAGTTCGTGTTAGTGTCAACTAGCAATGTAAGCAGCAATTTCCAGTAGTATTCAGGGCAGCTTCAATTTCCTTGAGGTGACAAGCATTTTTGTGTAGCTTTTGTACTTCTCACTGTTGCTGTAGTAATCCACTAAGTAAGATTCTAGGTGGTTAGGATTCTAGGACTAGGTATCTAGGTGACCATGAAATTACCAGCTAGGTCTGCTTGACCTTCTAAAGCAAATATCACAGATGGTATGACTTAACAGAAATGTATTTCTCTGTAGTTCTGAAGGGGAGAAGTCTAAGATTCATGTACTAGGCAATTCAGACAAAGAGAAAGAGAGAGAGAGACAGACAGACAGATAAAGACAGAAAGAAATGAGAGAGAAATGGGAAAGACATGAATGAGAGGATAGGGAGAGAGAGAGAGGTGTCTATTCTTCAAAATTCGAATATATTGCAGATAAATTTTAGTCAGCAGTATTCAATTCCTGGATGCCACAAAATTGCAAATTCTTATGTGCAAAATACATTTATGACCATGTGAAAAATCCCCAGTCTCAACACATCCAGCATCAATTTCAGTGTGCAATTCTGAATTCTTACCTAAATGTCCACTATGCACATAAAACACAAATTACGATTTATTCTGAACAGAACTCCTCTGTAACTGTGAATCTGTGAAAATTGCTAAGTCATATGCTTCAAAATGCTTCAGTGGACAGGTATAGGGTACAGATATCTACTCCAAAAGGAAGAAGTTATAAGGGGAAAAGGGTGACAGGTAGCAAACCAACCAAAACTGTAGAGCAGTAGATGCTCTTAGCAGTCAAGGCTCAGGAATAGCCCTCTCTGATTGGATGTTCTGCCCTCCTGGCCCAGTGGATGGCAACATTGACCCCCGAAGAACTTTTAACCATTTAGCCTGATTCCCTGCTCTTGCCAGCACAAAAGGGAAGAAAACAAATTTCCCATCTGGAATTGCAGTAGTAGAAACCTTGATTACCTTTGAACCAGGATTATTATTTTAAGATTTCCTTGAAGAACAGGGTATGTTTTCAATCAGGAAATTATGGCTCATATTTTGCTTTTATAGAGCTCAATATGGCCAAAAGTCTTTTTCCAGTTTCATTTCCTCTGTCCTCCTCAGTTTTGTCTGGATGTGTCTTTGTCTGTAGAGTCCTATCTCCATGTTTGGCTTTTGGTGAGATGGATGTGTAAGTCAAAAAACTGCACTCACAGTTTCTTCATTGAATATTTGCTCAATCATATCTTGAGTATTCCCAGCCAAAAAAGTTTTCTGATTCTGTTTGTTTGTTTATTTATTTATTTATTTAACTTTATTTTATTTTATTGCAATAGGGATGGGATGACAATTTCTCAAATCTTCAAGATCTGTTTTCGTTTGGCTAACAATTTTCTCTTCTCCTTTTACTATAAGCAGTGAAGAGCAAACAAGTTGATTTTTTAATATTTTGCTTACAAATTTCCTACATGTGTGTCTAGATTCATTATTCACCCACAAATTCTAACTTTTATAGAAAACTAGAACAGATTTCATCCTCTCTGTTGCCTAAGTTTGACACTCCATAATACTTTCTGGTTTCCACTTTATATTACTTCATTGTGAGATGAGTTCTCACCCAAATTATCTTTAAAATTCAACTTTCTAAAACATCTGTTAAAAGTCTTTTAGTCTCCATTCATCACAAAGATTTTTTAAAATTTATTTTATTTTATTTTTTTACTTTTCTAAATTACAAGTTTAATTGCTTGCTATCAAAGCACTCTGCTTCTTATTACAGATACCAGCTTTTCCTGACAGGTGTCCCACCTGCTTTTCACAGGTGCTTTTCTCAGGTGCAACTGCAGCGCCCACCCCATAGTTCCACCAAGCATGGTCCCACCCAGGGGTCTCTGTCAGGTTCCAGTTGTGCAGTAAGCTTTTGCCTCACCTCTCAGGCTTCTCCTTGGAAATGCTGTTGAAAGCCCCCAGGATGATATAGTTCTTGTATCCCATGCTCATAAAAACTCGTAAAACATGCTTGCTGGTGTTTGTAATTACCATCACTTGCAGCGAAGTATGCTTGGACCACAAATGCATTCAGACTGCCTCACTACCTGAGCGCAAAGAAGGGACCTAGGGTTGGCCTCTTTGGGGTTAAAACTTTGGAAAACTCCTCTGGAGAACTTGCCTGAAAAAAATTTCTTCTGTGGAAAGGCTGTTGCAGTGATGATTCAGGTGGCCTCTAAAATTTCAGAGATGCCCTTTGAAATTTTTTTCTAATCATCTCGTTACAAATCAACTGGCACCTTTTGATTCTCAGTAATTCTAGTAAATGGTTTCTTGATTGCATATTTACATGCTTATTCTTTTTTCCTTTCCTAGCCAGGTAATGAATTTTCTAACTCTTTCAGTTCTGTTTCATTTTTTTTCCCGTCTCAGTACAAATTTCACTGAAAGCTGTCGATATTAACATCATACTTCAATAATTTGCATTGTAGATGTTTCTTCTTCAAAATTTCTTGTTATATTTAGTTTTCCATAAAGCTTTAGGGCATGAACACAATGCATTCAATTTCTTTTGCTAGTTTAACGCGGTTGACCTTTCTAACTTTTAATAGTATCCTTATTTTTCAGACTGTTTTCCTAATCTCATCCTCTGAGCCCTCACTGGAATCTCCTGTAAATTTAAGCTTTCAAAATTCAAAGTTTTCCTTTCCTGTCCCTTCAGTGTTTTCAGTTTCTACAAGTAACTACTTCAAAACCATTTCTACACTTTTGGGGAAGTACCTATTATCGGGTATCAATTATCTGTATTAGTCTGCTTGGCATTATTACAATGAAAACATCGGAGGTTGAAAAACTTCATGAACAAAAGCACTTTATTTATCTCACAATTATTTGTGAAATTTCAAGGGCCCATATCTAGCAATGATCTTATTGTGAAGTCCCAGTTATACAGGACATCTCCTGGCACAGGACTGGAAAGGAGTATTGATTTAATAATTCAAATGACTATTCAGGCATGACTGTATCTAATGACTTTATCTAATGTTGATCACATCTCTTTTGTCTCTAAACACCATAGTTAGACTCCTTATTCACTGCAGTTAGATTGTGTTGAACTCTACTGCCATGGAGATTAGATTTCAACAGATGAGCACTTTACTAGCAGATGTTGTTTTATATCCTCTGCCTTTGCAAAAGCATACTGCACTTATTCTTCAAAAAATATTATGATGTAATTTTAAATGGATTGGCATGGTTCTGTTTCTTTGTCCCTTTTTAGTGCAGTATTGGGAATTGAATTCAGGACCTTCTATACTGTGCTGCATCTTCAGTTCCTTGTCTTTTGTATTTTCCTGGAGATATGGAGTCACTATTTCCTAAACTTCACAGGCTGAGTTTGAATTTGTGATCCTCTTGCCAGACTTACGAGATTATAGACATGTGACCCCAAGCCCAGCTTCAACGTGATTCTTAAGGTTGTGACTCAGTTTTGCCTTTATGCTTCAGAATCTCCTTCTTAACTAACTCACATTTTACATTAACCACTGTTTTTATTAGAGACCTCAAACAGAACTTGAGATAAGACTGAGGGTATAGTCCCTATCATGGTTTGTCTCTGAAAATTAGATTCAAAAAGTGAAGAGTAAGACAAAATGTCAGTGATGCTGCTGTCTTCTCAGAATTGTCTAGTTGCTTATCCATTTGCTTTCAGTGTTCTTTAAGGGTATACTCTAGATACCCTTTTGCATGTACGTGCAGAAAATTTCCTAGACAATAGCTAGAATAGGAAAGCAGAGAGGAGAATGTTATAAGCTAGTACTGGGGTAGCAACTGTCCAGAATCTGAGTACACAGGAGAGTGCTCCACAGAAGACTGAGTAGCACTGAGGACCCTGAAGATACTTCAGCAATGACTTAGAAGTTCCTTAAGTGAATAGTGGTGTGTCAAACTTCAATATTTGTTTTTCTGAACTTGGTTCCACTTTGAATTCATGACTGAAGAAAAGCAGTACTGAAATTTTTGTTTGAAATACAAATATTTTGCTTTAAATCTGTAGCCGTTAAGTAAGTTATCATCAGTGTTAAGGTGAGGAATCTATCAGTAGTTTAATTGGCATTCTGGTTAATGTGGTCTTTTATTTTTCTCATTATTTTTAAAGATGGTCTCTTTTATATTATTACTTTTGACTTAAATTCCTATGCCTAAGTGCATTTTTTTATTTGCTTGTGCATAGTTCAGTATGATTCTAAAATTATGAGACGGGACTGAGGATATGGCTCAGCAGCATAAGCATCTTCCTGGCAGACATGAGTTTAGTCCTCGGTACCCTCCCCTGCAAAATAAAATACATAAAATAAAATTTGAGATGCTGTCTTTTAACAATTCCAGAAAATGTTCAGGTACTGTGTTATTTTTTAACATATCTCTACATCTCTATTCCTTTTGTCTGATATTTAGATTAGATTTAACCTAATATTTAATTTATGTAATTAATTACATTTTACATTTGCAATATGTATATTAATTTCTACTTAGTTTATTTATACAATTTTATGTTTACTTGCTTATTTATTTATGTTTTGTACAGGGAATGGAGCTCAGAACCTTGTACTTGCCAGGCAGGTGCTGTGCTGCTGAGCTAAATCTCCATCTGCTTGTTTAATTTAATTAGCAATATGTTAGGTTAAGTAAGTTAGTAGTTGCTCTGTTAAAGTTGTCTTATTCAACTTACATTTTTTTAACATTTTGTTTTTATTTTTAAATATTTTGTATTTTATATATTTTATATTGTCTTACAGATATGAGTATTTATTGCTTTTCTGAAATTAGTATATATTTTGTATTATTTAACTGATCATTTCATTGACAGATCCTTCCAGAATTTATTTTGTTATCACTTGGTATTGTTCTTTCTCAGAGATGTTGGTTGTATCTTCTATAGTAATGACATTTGTATATGTATTGTGTGGGCAAAATTTTATTATTATATGTCCTTTATCTTAGTTACTTTTCTCATTGCTGGGACAAATACCCAACACCAAAAATTAAGGGAGGAAAGGATTATTTAGTTCATATTTTGTGGAGGTTTCAGTCCATAATCAGAGGGCTCCAAGTCAGGGTGGTGTGGCAGAGGGCACCCTTCAATTTTCATAGATGCATATCTTGATCTTTGACATCTTAGCCTTTAGAACTTTGAGAAATCATTTCTTATTAAGTCATTCAACTTTTAGTTGATATAGCAGCCCACACACACCAGTACCTTCTAATTTTTTTGGTTTTGTTTTGATTTGTTTTGTTGTTTTGTTTAGTCTTGTTTTGTTTTTGAGACAGGGTCTCACTGTGCAGTTCAGGCTGCCCTTGAACTTCTCTTGTACCCCCGGCTGGCTGTGAACGCTTGGTGATCCTCCTGCTTCAGTTTCCTGAGTGTTAAGATTACTGGCGTGTGCCACTCTGCTTAGCTACATCCTAATTTTTAAAATATTGGATCTTTGTTGTTGAATTAATATAAATACAAATGGAATGTAAATATACAAACATTCAACATTTTATGAATATTAATTATATGATGAAAATTTTACCTTAAAACAATGGAGTTAAAATGACATCCACACTTAGAATGTAAATATGTTAGATCATAAATATAGACTAAGAATAGCAATAATGAAAATTTAAATGGGAAAAGCAAATGTAGTGACAGAGAACGGGGTAAAGGGAGAATAAAAATCAGATGAAAGAAAGAACTAGGGAGCTACTTGAAGAAAAGGTAAGATTCAATTCCTGCAACCCATATGTATTATAGAAATTCAAATGCAAATAAACATAAAAAATTAAGCATTGCTTAAGGCTCTAAGTAGAAAGCATGTGATGGTAGTAGTAAATCAGGTGCCTGATTTTATATAAAAAATTTTGAGAAAAACTTTTTTGTATTTACTTATATTCATACATTTTTATCTTGTAATTGCAATAAATAACATGTATAGTTAGCTATATCAAAGCAACTTTATTTCTCAGCAGGTTTTCAGTATTTCTGTTTGTATGGGGGGGCAGAAGAATGCAGCAAAGAAGGTTGCTTGGAAGTGATTTAAGTTTGCAAAGGAGAGTTGTTAGCCATTACTGCATGTTTCTAAATATTCCCCCAAAACTTCACACAGTCCTCAGTGAGGCTTTTTAAAAATTGGCTGGATCTAGAGTGTGCGATGCTGGAATTGATTTGTGGTGCAATGCAAGAATCAAGGGCAATCAGATTAAGGCTGTGAGGGTGTGCCACCTCCCCTAAGTAGCCTGAAGAAAACCGAAAGCCTAGAAAAAGCTGTGGTCATGCTTTGCTTGCTTTTGCTGTCTTCTTCCTGCCATGAACACTTTTCTCATCTGTGACACACTTCTGTCAAGTTATCCTGACTTGGAGCCAGTCAGTTATGGAGTAGAACCGCTACGAACTGTGAGTTTAATAAACTTTACCTCTTTAAATTCAGTATTAATTATTTTGTTCCAGCAGCAAGAAATATAAGACATTGAGCAAAGATGTTCTTCTAAAAGAAGTCTGATGTTTGGGTCTTATCACTCTCTCTCTCTTTCTATCTATCTATCTATCTATCTATCTATATACATCTATATAATATATATACATATGTAATATATAATATACATATATATGCATATATAGTGATACTATATATGTATATATAGTGATATACATATATGTATATCTAGTGATAAAATCATGTATGTATAGTAATAAAATCATATATATATATATAAATATATATATGATTTTCTAGTATAAAATACCAAAATTCACAAGAGGAAAAAATTATCTATGAATTAGTCATGTAGGTTGACCCTGATTTGTCATTGTTTACAATAAACAAATATTAAACTTATGGACTGACTTAGACTAAGCATGACTCCCAGAAAAATGCTAAAAATCACTGCCATTATCTGGAAATCAGCGAAGTATGGTTCCTCAGATTAGTATTTTTTTGAATCAAGTGTTATGCACATGACATGGTGATCTCACCTATACACAAACCAAGAGGGAATATAAGCAACGTGAAAATGAAATACTAGTAGAAACATGCAGAATATGTTAGAGCTTTCTCAGCTTTGCCTTGCTCCTTATATAATCGCATCATCTGCAATATTATTACAACTTTAATGCTAGATAAGGTTACTTCAATTTCATTAGCTATAAATATTTAAAATATTTTCTGTTATTATGAAAAGGTTGGTTTTTAGGCATATAAATAATGTTAGGACACATTTTATAAAAAATAGGTGGAAGTGAAACTAAGCCTTGAGGATATGATGAAAGAGATATTGCTCATCCATCTTTGATATGAGGCAAATGCTGAGAAAAATTCACAGAGGAAGAAAATTTTAGCAGTGGAATTAGGAACACAGTAAGCTCAGTAGAACAGGGTAATAGACTGTTAGAGAGCAGAAGCCTGAAGATAGCAACTTTTTAAATTCTTCACTATTCCTACCAATTTTAATTTACACCAGAAAAACGAAGGGAACATATAAAAAGGGAAAGAAAATAAATTGTAGTACCAGTTCTTATATCAGCAGAAAGCCTTTCTAACCCCTTACACATATAGAGAGCTGTGATAGTCACTTTAAAAAGTAACTCAATTATAATCTCTTACCTTCTAAGCAAGATAATATTAAATCAGCAATAGCTGTCAAGTTTTGTTTTCTTCAAAACAGCTGTTCATACCATCACACATAATAAAGTCAAACAAAATAGAATAAAACCATTCCAAGTCCTACCATGCTTCTATTTTTCTATTACCATTGGTTCTATCATGTTGTGTCTTATTGGGATTTTAATATATGTGATAGTATAAATAAAATTTTTTATTGAAAATGAGATATTATAGTACCCATTGATCATTATCTGTTATTCGGTTCAGAATGCCCTGTAATTCTTCATTCTTTGAATGATTTTATACTATTTTGTTATGTTTGATATTATTGTATTTGAAACTATGCTCAACTATAGCAGAGAAAGAGATATTGTGATAGCTACTGTTAATGTCCGGTTGTCTTAATGTAAAGTACTGTGTTGTCTATTTGTCCTGTTCTGATCTGCCTTCTTTTGTTTTATTCTCTTTAAAATAATCTCTTACCTTTTGGAATATATAGATATTTTTATGTTTAAAAGATTATTTTTAAAATAGCTCTATCAGTATATCGAATAATACTAATAGAAAGCTTAGTAAATCTGTTTTGTTTTCCATGGTTGGCTGGTATCTTAGTTATTTTTTAGTCATTTCTGAGACAAAATATCCAACATCCAACTTAGAGGGGAAAAGGTACACTTAACTCATAATTTGTAGAAGTTTCAGCCCATAATCGTGTAGTTCCCAGACAGGCTGGCATCGGGCACACCAGTATTTATTCAATAAGAAGAATAACAAAACCACAGGAGTAGAATTTGGAACCAACAAACTGTTTTTTGTGCCAGAAATAATGCTTTGGCCTGAGACATAGTGATGTAAAAGCATTGCATGGGTTATCCTTCTGTTCTTGGGATAAAATACCTGACGTACATAATTTAAAGGAGAAAGGTCACGGTTTCAGAGGTTCGTGTCCAGTACTGGGTGGTCCCACGACAGAAACATCATGTTAGAAAGGCATGGGGGAAGAAAGCAGCTCACTGCCAGGAGCCAGAGAAGAGAGCGGAAGAAAGCCAGAAAGACAGGAAAGGAGTAGAGATGTGGAACATTTTTCAAGTTTAAATTCCAAAAGGTGATGTCCTCGAATCACACCTGACTTTGCAAAGCACATTCAGCGATAAACTCATCCACGTGTTCATTCATTGCTAGGGCTACCCATGTAATCTAATCCTCTGCATCTGAAAATGTGAGGCTTCTGGGGAACATTTTTAACTAAACCATAAAATTAGATGTACAGTTTCATTCCTTAAACAATTATGTTTTGCATGTATTGAATGAGAGTTCTTCAGTGTCACAGAGATTGATAGTTTTTACCCGTATGTAGCCAGAACTGCAGCAACAATACTATTATTTCTATTCTCAGACGATGAACTATTTTAAGTAATGAATCATTTCATCCTTGAGAGATCCGTGGAATCAGAAGTCAGTTTCCAAGTAGGGTTCAAATTTTCAAAGTGTCATAGTGGGAATTTGTTAAGATTAGGCCTGTGCCATTTTTAATTACTCTTTTATTCATTTATTTGCTATTTTTTTAAAAAAATTAAGTTCTGGAAGATGGAACATTCAGATTTCTGAGGTTATTGATTGTCACGCTTACTGACTGGGTAAATTTCTGCTTAAGTAGACATCAAATTCAATAGTTAGGTTCACTGTTACAGGAAAATGTGATTTAGTTCTCTCCAATTTGGATTTGTGAACAAAACTGTGGGAATATCTAAATTGTAAACTGAGGTACCACTGTAGAATGAAAGATATGATCATTTAGAGGCTAAAACTGAGTGTTTTTATTATTTGTATTAGATCAGTTTGTCAATATTGTTATTCATTATGTTATTTAATTATTATGTTAATACCAAACACTGTGATTTCTCATATGATCTAATGGGTAAAATTCCTTCTAAAATAGGAGGAAATTTTTTCTTTCTCTGAATCTTCCTGTTTTTCCAAAAAAAAGAACAAAGAACAAAAGGAAGGAAGAAGAAAGTAAATGAATAAAACTACTTTTCCTATACTCTGTTAGTGATATTAGTGATTTTGTCAGAAGAGAGTACTTTGGGCATATGACCTTTTTAACATTCAGCGGTAGCTTTTCTGAGTATATAAAACTGCAGAACTTCATTCTCAGACTTTGAACACTATCAGCCTTTCATGTGCTACCTCCTAGGACAGCAGAGTCTCTGTGGACACTACTAGTTTGGCTCAGAATTTTTCTCAGTTCTAGCAGATCTCAGTACTAAGGATGGGAACAAAATTAACTGTATATCTACAGTGAAATGGTTATGGATAATATTAAGTTGTTGAAAGGAACCACCAATTTGTGGAATGTACATGAAACAGCTTTTCAGAAGATGTTTTGAGAATATAGAAAATATGTCAGATAAAGCATATAACTTCAGTTAATGATTAGACAGACCTAAACTTCACTTTAAAAAATTCTATCAATAGATATTCTGAATAAATACTACAATTGTAAGTCTCATCACTTTTTCTTTTTACTATTACTTTATGTGGGGTGTTCGTGAATTCTGAGGGTGAGAAACACATAATATGATCTATATTTCAGAACTGTTGCACCTTGACCATACTATTCTGCTTTCACTCTGCAGTGAAAATTTGGGCTGTGTAGACTGAACAGGTGCAGAGTCATGAGCTCTTTTAGTGGTTTTCCACACATTTTGGGACTGGTTGAGAGCCACTGGACGGGTATGGTTGTTCTTCTGCCAAGAAGAAAATCTCCCCAAACAGGAACAGATGTTAACATGGGCAAAATGATCTGCAACAATGCAATTTTTAATCTTACATTTATAGAAATATTTTCCCCCATAAAACATTTTTTCATTCCATTTTAGAGAATAATCATGTTGCTACTGAATTCTGATCATTTTAAGATAAGCAATGAATTGCTACATAACAAAGATACAATAGTTTAGAAAATTGATAACCCATTTTGAATTATTGGTTATAGTATCTGACAAAATGCAAATGGGTTTTACAAATTTGACTTAAATCCAATAGCAAAAATTATATGACACTTACTTGCATTATAGATGCATATGTGATGAATTTTGACATAGTTTTTCACATAATTGGATTTTCAAAGAAATTTCATATGCTGTCACATAAACTTTCATTACTTTTTCTATTACTTTTTAAGTATTACTTTTCCTAAAACACATTGGGTTCATCTAAATGCACTCTCGAATGTGAAAAAATCACATTTTAATGCTGTTTTTCTAGCCAAATATAAATTGACTGAATAATTTTCAAGGGTGTTAATAATGAGTTTGCACTCACTATTGCTAGTTTTGTACTTTAGTTGCTTTAGGTGATCTTTTTCTTTTAGTAGTAAATGTATTAATATTAACAGGAGATATAAAAATGGTGCCTGTGTCTCTGTATTGCTAGAACAATGGTTTATCACAGAATATATTACAGATGGAGGCTAATACATATAGGTCTTTGAGAAACTTTTTGTAACAGGGGTTCAAATGTGACCCTGCTAAGTTTAACTTTAGAAATTCATATAGGTGCAGTGTATATACATATTATGTCTTACTACTTAATATTTTAGCATTTACCATATATGCTTTAACCTGGAAAAGATTTAAATTATTGAAATTGGAGAAGGCATCTTAGCATTAAAAAAAGATTGATTCAACTTGTAAACTCATCAATTCTTTTTCTGAAAACAGCAACAATTTTTTCTATGTTTAGGAAGAGTCACGGCAAGCATTTTACTTCAACTCCTTGTGTATATGTTAAAATATTCAAAAATAGAAAAATAAATATAATAACTTGAAATTTTTTCATGCGTTATGAAGAACATATTTGATTAATTGAAATCTTAAGTTATTTACTTAGTACCATTATTTATCACTTCAAATTATACATTTTCATACAAAGAAGTATAAAACTGTCAGTATGTCAAATATTAAATGTTTCCCAAATCATGAATGTTATTTAATATTAAAATGTGGATAAATAACATAAACAATTTAACTTGAGCTGCCACAGCTGAAACAATATTATATATTGCTTAGCTATAGTTAGTTTAGAGCTAAACAGTAGTCTACCGTCAGATTCCCTGTGCGCGCCTCTGTGTGTGTCTGTGTGTGCTACTGTGGACGGAACATTTGCCCTTTGGACTATGCTATATTTCCATCCTATTTTATTTCATGTCATTTCAGTGAAATAGGATCTAACTAATTCAATGAATTGTTGAGATGGGCTGAACTTGGGTGATCCTTTTGCACCAGCCTCCCTGAGAGCTGGTGTCGGAGCTGTGCTCTATCATACCTGCTTATGCAGATTCTTCTTAAAGAAAAACCTGAGCAATTTCTGATGAAGTTTGTTTATCTTCCAAATATTAAGAGAAAGAAAACATTTTCTCTGTCACAAAGCCATTAAAAGAAGGTGATTGAGAACACGAAAGTTAGTGACTATTGGTCTACTTGCACAGTTGTGTGTATGTCAGGCAAGCATATTTTCCAAGTAAACAGCAGCTGTAGTTGGTAGTTTTCTTATTCATCCAAAGTAAATTGACTTCCTTTTATTCTGCATTTATTGCCCATATTTGAATATTGGCTAAAAAAAGGAAAGAAAACTTTTGGCTTAGAAACTTAGAATTGAATATTTATATTGAAAATATAAGCTCTAACTAAATGAAGACAGATTAATGTTCTATAAAACTGGTATGAAAAATGCTAAATGAATCTAGTGGTTTATACAAATCAATATTGCTTTTGGACACAGGAAGTAAAATTACCAATAAATTCTGTGAGAATCCTGGTTACGTTACAGTAAACTTTAGAGCTAATTTGCTTTGGAGTTATGCAATTCTTTAGGTATTAAAATTTGTATAATATCAGCAGAACCAGACATCAGCACACTCTTGTAATATGCATTAATTTGAGTCATTAGTCAGTAATCAACTTCAGATTATTTATTCTATAGTCAGTTTTAATTCCAAAAATATAATTGTGTTGTCTTTATAAATAATGAATTGTGGGGTATGCTCAGATCTTTACAAACAATCATTTGATCCGGCATAATTACAATTAATGACTCAGAAGAAAACTAAATTTTAGAGAAATATTTTCTGACAACTCTTATTCCCTGAGCATAGGATTATTAGAATGAAGTTATAGTTTTACTTCTTGTTTTATGTATTTAGCACCATTTTTGAGCAGTTAAATGCAAGAATTGATCATTCAACAAAACAAGAAGAATGAATGCCTACAGTCTTTAGTTGAAATCACCGAATAGTTTTTAAGTGATTTCAAAGTGAAAAATTTAAATTTACCTATGAAGTCATCATGAAATAGTGTATGTAGATGTGGTCAAAGAATTGTAATTACTTGAAGGATTTATTTTCACTATCTTGAGCCAATTTGTTTCTGATGGGTACCAAGAACAGCAAGGTAGAAAAAGAAAGATTATAATATCAAAGACATTATCACTAGGCGAAGAAAAAAGAATAAATGCAAAAGTGAGGTAAAAAGACTGAAATTAGAGCAGATAAGGTAGTAATTATATTCATAGGAGCTCAGATACAAAAAGAAAATTATCAGAATATAAAATTTGAAATTCTGTGTCTAACTCTACTGATCAAGTGCTAACAGAATAAAAACTGGCAATGTTATGATGATTAGACTGATAACTACTCAACAGTGCCCAGTAATATCTATCACCATCTATACCCACTACATGGTATACAAAATCCCACTATGCCACATGATGACCTCATGTTCTTGTACTGTTACTGAGTGCTTGGTAGCTTAATGTCACCCTAGAAAGTGACAAAACACAGACATCTCACATGTAAAAGATAAAAGCAATCCCCTGGACAACCATCACTGTTCCAAAAAAAATCAAGAGAACATCTTAATAATAGTCACACATTGAAACCAATCATTGAAGAGTCTCAGGGACAGAGCTATAAGCTACTGTGATGCTAATTCCAACAGAATTCAAATCACTTGTATCAAGGTCTTTAGCCTTGACATCATGAGGACTATCCTCAGGATGCAAGAGTACAAAGGTGGCAACACTGGATAAGAATTTGGAACATGAGTTAGCTACATTTTGCTAATAAGAACAGAAATTTTAAAAAAATAACAGAGATAAATTGAAGGATAATTTGAATCTTTTGCAGTAAAAGCTTCAACTTGTAAGACACTGAATCATTTAAGTTATTCAAGTTCAAAGATCAACAGGGGATTTGACCAAATTAACTGAAGTCAATCAAACTGTTTTATACCATATATGTGCATGCTCAATTTCAAATAAAAAAATAATTATATAATACTTTGAAACTACATTAAAAGTTTTATCATGGAAAATTATTTAAATAGAATAAACAGTTAACTTTTTTCTACTGAGAATTTCTACAGTTTTTTTTTTTTTTTTTTTTTTTAAACAGGAAAGCAAAATTCAATGGTTGTACCCAAGTAATAGCTTGGAAAACATTCATTTATTTTCTAAAAAATGACCAATTAGAGATAATGAGTGGCTTACTTTTATCTTAATCCCCCAATATTGTAGGCTTTAGAGGCCAGCATTTAACTATTATATCCAGCAAATTTGTTCCAGATCTTAACCCTTTACTATGTAATTTCTTTGGATTGCATCTTAAAAAAAGCAATTTAATTCAGCCTTTTGTTTCTTCTTTCAACAGGTCAGTAATTTCCTATGATTTTGGAGTCAGGGAAGTTTTCAGATAATTTTAGAAGATACAGAAAGTATTTCAGAAAATGTAAACAAAATAAATCAGTAGAGAAAAACAGAACTATTAATATATTCATAATTTACAATAGAAACTCTTTACAGAACAAAATTTTGTGAGTGCCACACACTGAACCTTACAAATTTGTTCACCTCTAAACAGTGTAGTTGCAAACATCTCCTCTGGGTCAGAGCTAAATAAATAAATTCTTCAAAGTTTGAAAGTATAGAGGTGGTAAAATGAACTTACTCTTTGTATCTATTCCTCACCAGATCTTAATCCAAATATTCTATTGTTATGAAGCCATGTTCTGTTTCTTTCACTCCTATTTGAGCGAATTGAATGCTCCTGAGGTAGTAAAATAGGTTTCTTAGGCATGAATGCAGTCAGAAAAGAGTTTTTTGTTACTCACTGGATGCCTCATCTGCTGAAGCAGTAGCGAGTGCCTCTCAACAGCAGGGCTCCTTTGAGTGGATTTAGAACACTACCTGGGGCCCAGAGCTTGTGAAAACCATGGCCTCCTCTCATTAGTTCTTAGATTGCCTCATAGACCATTGCACAGTGAGATATAGCTCTTCATTTCCATGCCAATTCACTCACATTTTTATGAACTTATTTTGCTTTCTGAAATTTATCTCTGAAATTTGAGATCTTTAGGTTACTTTGTGAAAATTTGTGTCATTCATTGTCCCAATAATCCTTCTTCCTTACAGCAGCTAGAGGACTCTTGAATGCTTGTGGGGACTCCAGATTCTGCAGAATATATACGAGGTGTCTCAGACTATCCTTGTTTCTTAGTTACTGTGAAATGGAAATTTTTGAGGTCATATTTCTGAAAAAAAAGTGCAATATTCAACTTGTATGGTAACCATGCTGCGTCAATTTAAAACCAGATCTTAAAAGATTATAAAGTACTACAGTATATATATATATATATATATATATATATATATATCACATATCGAATATTTGAATGTTATTAAATACAATAGTTTTTGTATATTTGAGAATATTTCTGTCTATTTCTAGGATTCCTCCATGTTTGCCTAAGACTCTGTACTTAAAGGACTGTAAATCAGCACAGTACTTATTTGAGGACAGTCTGATTGCCTTGCATGCCAACTTTACCAAATAAAGAGCTGTTGGAGAAAGCTTTCCTGCTCTCTTTACTCTTGTATCTCTAGGTGGTAGAAATTTCATAGAATAAAGAAGCTCTTTTGTAACATCACATTCTCTTTGTAATATAATTCTCTTTTTATTTCACTGTGGCTGTTCTTAATATGGACATTCTGTGAATTTTAATTGTTTTTTCTGTGAATTCTGTTTCAAAAAATTAGCTTCATATAGATTGGAGCTTTTTGTTTTTGGTTGTTACAATTTAAATAGGGTTTCTCCTGTGGCATATACACAGTAACTATTTTGTTTTAGTAATAAATGACTAAAAATATACAGAAAAATTAAAGAATGAGATGGAAAGTGTTAGGCTTTAAATATAAAATGAATAAAAGGAAAATCTCAGAAAAGACTCTAACCAAATATATCTGTTCTTTAATTTTACAGCACAAATTACAAAATGTTGCATGGTTGACTTTTTTGGTCACTTTCAGGTAAGTGGGAACATGGCTTTTTTTTCTAACTGATACCATATTTGTTTAAAAATATATATATTTTGACTTATCTTAAAAATATCACAATGTCAGTGTATAGCAACATTGACAATGCTGAATTCGAGCAACAACTAACTCTACAATTTTCTCTACGTCCTACATTCCTTTTTTGTTTTTCATGGGAACTCCTACTCCTCAGCCTCCGGAAAGCTGGGGTTACAAGAGTGTGCCACCCCAGCAGGATTTCTGCTTTACTTCACTATTATTAAAGTACTACTTCACTTAATACTGCAGGTATTTACAGAGGCTACAGAGAAAGCGATGCTGCAATATCCAATTAGTAGGAAAAGTAGATATTGTTTTATAAAACATTGTTATATTCATTTTCTGATAAGGTAAAATAAATTACAAAGCATTTAACCACAATAAAATACATATATTTATTATAGTTTCCAGAGATAAAAAAATCTAGGAATACATCAGCGGTGTATTCTGTTTAGCTTCACACCATACTGATATGGAATTGTCTCTTGGAGAAAATAATAATACCCATTAATTTTTAAAATGGAATAAATTGTAATAAGATCTATAAAATGTCTCTGACAACAGGACAGTGTGGGGCTATAAACTTACAAGAGGGCAAGAAGTTCAGTAAGAATATGAACTTAGCAAACTGAAAGCAAATTTAGAACAAATAATACTTTAATTTTATTTATGTATTTATTTTTGAGAAGATCCCACCATGTAGCCCAATCCAGCCTTGAACTCACAGAGAATGTCCTACCTCAACCTCCCCAATGCTAGGATTACAGTCATGTGCCACTACCCCTGGTCAAAAAGCAATACCTTTTCAAAATCCAATTTGTCAGTGCCTTAAAAATGGTATGGAAGGGTTGCTGATAGGGAAATACTCTGAATCTGGACTGAGCTTGTCTCCTGTGGGACAGAAGGGACTTAACCTCAGTAATGAGAATTTTTGGACGCCATGTTGTTCCAGAAGTGACCCTGAGGAATCTACTACACAGGATACCCATGACAGATTATTTGGATCTTATTTTTTGCTTAGTTATTGTAACACTGCACAGTCATTTGTAAGGACAATGTTAGCCTTGAGATGGGCTTGGGGACATTATTTTCTTTCTTTCAAGGGACTCCATGGCTGTATAGCTGGCAAGATAATGTTAGCATGGGCAGTAGTTTTTTGTTCTACTCTGAGTAACATCACTCGCTCTTCCTTGTGACTAGTTGGAACTTTACATCTCAGTTTGGAAGATCTTTTCTGGAATATGTTTGCTACTGCTATATGCCATCCCATGGAAAGGCAGCTTGCAAAATCATGATGGCATAGCCTCATTCGCTTTATCCACTATAGCTGAAATCTAGAAGCTTCTGGTTCTCCTTCAGATACAAGTTGAACATGGAAAGTAAAATACATGAATCAATCTGGGATTTAGCTAGAGAGCTAAAGACATTCATAAAAGAAGGCGTTCAGAACTTCTATAAAAAGTGGCAAGAATGATAATATGATAGCTAGGGGGGTATCACGTGAGGGACTGATGACAATGTGTCCTTTACTATAATAATTTCTTAAATTTACATATCCACTGGATTTTCCAATTACACCTCATAGACAGTCTGGACTATATTTTTATTTCTGTTTTCATCCTCAGTGATACAATGAAATCTAGTCATTGAGTTTTAGAAATGAGATTGCCACACACATAGAGTACATACAGAATTTATAAGAAGAAATGTTACATTTCACAGGTAGAAAGTTTTTGAGTCTTTATGAAGGACATTTATTATCTTTTAACTCATTCAAAAAATAAAATTGGATTATAGACAGAGAATATCTGTATCAAAAGGAAACTGGAATCTTTTCAAGAAGAACTGTAAAATAGAGTCAGGTATCTTTCTTTTGAATCTCTACATCTTTCAGGTAGTGGTGAAATAAAATTTGTAAAGATTATTATATGTTGGATTTGTACTCCTCTTGGAAACTAATGATAAAGAGAGGAACTTTTGAGAGTCATCAATAAATGGAGTTGACAGGATTAGCTTCTAGTAGAAATTCAAACATATTATATAATAATTTTTCTCAACCTAAATTTTATAGCGGACACAGACATGGTTATTATAAACATTTTCACATTGGATCCAGGTATGCTACACCCTGGAAGTCCGAGGCAGGAGGAATGCAAGTTCAAGACCCACTTAGATAATTTAGTGAGACTCTGTCTTTAAATAATTTTTTCAAATGGACTAGGAATGTTCTCTATGGAAGTCCTGGATTGAATCCCCAGTATCACACACACACAAAATAATTGTCACATTGATTCTCTGACCAACAGAGATGGAGTGGTTTTAGTAGGAATGTGCAAATTAACTACATCAGAATTTCACTTGCTTAACCTTGTCTTGTGGGAAATACAGCTAAATAAAAATATCACATCCCTACAGAAAATAGAAATATTAGTGCCACTATCAAAGAGTTGAAATATGCAAGAGAGCTAACTCCTAACACATCCCCATTTAACATGCCTATTTGGACAGTGTAAAGCCAGATGTGACAAGAAGAATGACAGTCTATTATTACCCTCATAATTAGGTAGTGATTCTAATCACAGCTGCATTTCCAGATATGGCATCTTCCCTGGAGAAAATTTACAGGGGCCCTAACACCTGGTATACAACTAGTGAAATAGCAATGTATCCTCCTGACTCAATCTCTTCCAGGAAAGAAAAACATAAACAGTTTGCTATCACATGATATTTATAAGCATATAAATTTGTCATCTTGTTTCAGGACTATGTCACTTCTCTAGTTGTTTGTCATAAAATATTCTGCACTGGGAACATGGATCGCCCCAAGGCTGCAGAGAATGCATTACAGGGGCATTATATTACTGCTTTCATGATCATTTGAATCTTGAATATGCAGGAAAAATCCAGCAACCTAGAACCTTATCAAACAAAGGAGAACTGAAGGGGTGAAAACCCTGACCCTTAACATTCAGAGACCTGCAAATATATTACTTTCCCATTGTCTGGGAGAATATTTGCAAATGATATTGAAAAAAGGAAGGAAAGTAGCATCTTACAAGAATCACAGTTTTTAAGTAGGCACAGCATGGTATGCCTTTCAATTATATTTTTCTGTATCTGGAATTGAACTCAGGACCTCATGCTTGCCAGGCAGGCACTGTTCCACTGAGCTATATCTCCAGGGCTTTTCAATTTTTAAGGCAGTATGGATCGTATTTGTCCATGCTAATTCAATCCACTTCCTGGTTAATTTGAAAACTTCTGATTTGGAATAGGGCCCAGAACAAAGAACATAGATATAAAAGATCTAGGTTTCAAAATACACAGAAACTAAAGTTTATTACTCAGAAACCATTGTTAACTAAAATATCTGTGTAGGAAAGAGTTTTTTATGGAGTTCTGACAAATCCCAGAGCAATATTATCAGTCTCACATCCTAGAGTTGGGTGTACGGCCATGCCCTCTCCTGATATATTCTGTATTTGAAATGTTGTGTGAATTCATACTAGACATTTTATCCTTGGATGAGACTAAATTGTACAGGAGCATGGCAGGCTCAATAACCCACCCCCCCATATAGAACTGCATCCTAATCCCTAGAATCTGTGGGTGTGTTACTCACATGGAAAGAGGAACTTTATAGATGTGATTAAGGATTTTTGATGTAGGGAGATTTTCTTGGATTGTGCCACATTGGACTCAGGATAAGCAGAAGAGAAGAAGAGAGAAAAAAATCAATAAAAAGAAGTGACAGAAGGAAGAACAGGAAGAGAAAAAAGCAAGGAGAGAGGTGAGAGGGAAAGAGAGAGAGGGGGTGAGAGAGAAAGAGAGAGAGAGAGAGAGAGAGAGAGAGAGAGCGATTGAAGATGAAACATGGCTGAATTTGTAGGATGGCACCATGATCAAAGAAATGCATATTTTGTAGAAGCAAGAAAAGGCAGTAAATGATTATCCTCAAAACCTCCATGTAGAATGCAGCTCTTTGAAGTCTTAACATCCATAAATGTAATGTAGTAAATATTTATTATTAAGTCACTAAATTTGTGGTAAATTGTAACATTGTGTTATGGCTTAGTCTAAATGCCCCTCACCCCCATGGCTCTGGTAGTTCAAGGTAGAGCTCTTTTGGAAGTATCTGGATCTACAGTGTGTGTGTGATGTTGAGATTGAGGGTTTGTGGTTACTAAATTAGTTCCCAAATAGTTTGCCATATTTCTGAGTGTGGATAACGTGAAATCCAACCCTTTATATGAGTGTTACCCACCTTAAGGTGTGTAGCCCACGAGAGACACAGAGAGGGCTGCTGTGATCTCTTACTACTTGCTTCCTCCATAGTTTGCTGCTTTGTTGCCTTCCTGACTTCTGCATTACACAAACTGCTTCTCCTCTGAAACGTCTCTCTATCATGTAATCCTACCTTGGAGCCAGTCAACTATGGAATGAAACCTCAACAAACTGTGAGCCAAAATAAAACTTTTCTCATTTAACTTTGGGTCTCGAGTGTTTTGTTTCAGCAAAGAAAAAACTAAGACACATTTTAAGTAGAAAACTAATAAAATGAGATACAAATCTGTAATTTAAGTTTAGCTGCTCATTAAATACTATTATATGACATATATAAAATGATTACCAACCTACAAAATGCATATGTTTGTACATTGGAAAATACTTTAAAATGGATAAAATAGATAAAATGGATAAAATGGACAAGAACAACAGCACTAAGTTTCATAATGGAAATGATATTGAGGACCCGAATTATGAGTGGATTTTGAATATTTACAAAAATTCTTGCCAGCAGATGTCTCTGATTCCTATAAAGATACTTTTATTTTCTTATTTCTTTCAAGCTTATGGTAACAAAAAACTAAACAATTAATAGAACAAAAATCCACCTGAACCTATTGACATTGTATATTCTGTGACACTAGTCAAGTGGTAAATGATTTATTCCTTACAGAACTTTCTCACCCACTCACACATCTCAGATATCATTTTCTAAGGTAAGAGAGAAAGGTGCTCATGCATATGGGCAGATCTTTAGACAATACCACTGTTGTTCAATCCTAAGAAAATAAAGAAAGCCTGAGACATAAATCTATACAAGTTTACAGGCAATACCTTGTGCTTTAATAAGATGCTGAGT